>CM058230.1:75488459-75622708 GCA_030180135.1 Orychophragmus violaceus
ACCACCACTCCTCTGCCTGCGCTTCGATATACACCGGACCTTCGTCGGATCTTCTCGGCTTCACCACTCCTTCTGGTGAAGAAACAAGTGACCATGCTCGTCACCGACGAGAGAGAGAGAGAGAAGAGGAGGACGGTGGTGCTGCGTGGCCTTCTCACCGGAGCTGTCACCGTTGAAGACGGCGATGGTCACGGGGAAGAAACAAGTGACCATGCTCGTCACCGACGAGAGAGAGAGAGAGAGAAGAGGAAGACGGTGGTGCTGCGTGGCCTTCTCACCGGAGCAGCCACGGTGAAGACGGCGATGGTTGCGATGGTCACGAGGATGGTCGGGATTCCTAATTTCTATTTCTTTGTTAAGTATAATTATTTATTTTTTAATTGTAAAGTTAATTATTTTGTTAAAATAATGTTTAAGTATTCTTCCTCCTTATGATCTGTACACTTAATCAAGTGATAATATTTGAGTTAAAATAATGTAATTGTATTGTATTTTCTGGAAAATGTAGTTGTATATTCAATTTTAATTTAATTAATTATTTATATAATTTTTTTTAATTTTTTTTGTCTATTCCATAGCGTTTAATAGACATAGCACTTATCTTTCCGCTATCAAAACCGTATAATAGCGTTTTTCTTATGTTATTAATACCTGTTTTTCATGTAGTGTTAAATCATAACCGATTTAAAACGCTATAAAAGATATATATGAAATATACAATGACGGAAATAAAACGCTATTACATTATTTATTATTGCATTAACATAAGCGCTGTTTTAAATATTACAATAATAGCATAATGAAAAACCGCTATGTAAAGTGTCTAACCTATTATAACGGCCGCAGATAGAGCGTTTAACAAACCGCTATGATAGTAATAAATAGCGTTTTTCGGACGCTATATATACTCAAATTTCTTGTAGTGACTCCATCTAACCATCCATTGAGAAGCCTTGTGAGCGCCTTCGGCCAGCAAGCTTTTTCCATTCGACCATCGACCACAGATCAACCAGAGAGCGTCTCCGACCAGCTGGGCGACCCAAACAACTACCCACCTCGGATCTTATATCATTTGGTATCAGAGCCGAATGTCCTATCACTTATCTTTTTAGTTTTTTTGTTTAATTGTTTTTTCATTTTATTTTAATATCAAAAACCAAAAAAAAACATTTTCTGTTTTTGTTCTTTTTATAAATTTAAAAACCATAAAAATGTTTTTTTTTATTTTTTCTAAAGTTTTATTTTCTCATTAAAAGAAAAAAATAATTCCTTTTATTTTTGATTTTTCAGTTTAACAAAAAAAAACTTAAAAAAATATATTCCTTTTCCTAAATAAAATTTAATCCATAAAAACTTTTCAAAAAAAAAAACTACTTTCGTTTTGTTTCTTGAAAAAAATAATTCGTTTTTCTTCTTTTCATTAAAAAAAATATATTCTTAAGGTGAAACGGTTTTGAGGACAAAACCCTTTGAAGAGTGAGAGAATAATGCAATATCTAGGTCTTCAATGCATGGGTTTATTATGAGAATCACAACCTCATAACTTCATAAAAAAGTCAAGGATTTTCATTCAATGGCAATGGCTAAATTGGTGGCAAGAAGACTAATATTTGATTTAGCTAATTTTCCTCTTTTGTATAAATGTAAATCATTTCTTTTAATGTATTTTATTGTAAAGATCATCTTGTAAGAGCTATAAAAAGCTCAATTGTTCTATTGTAAATAATATAGAAATTTTTGGAAAAAAATAAGAGTTCTCTCTTCTAAAGCTTTTATGCTTTGTTCTTGTTTCTCTAAGTTGTGCGGATTCCCCTTCCTAGAAAACATTATGAATTTATGTCTTATGTGTGGATTCACTAAGGCTTAGATTCTTGATCTTATCACAAAGGCTTTCGCACCTTTGAGTGGCGATCTTCAATTCACCATCAACTCCATCTAACCATCCATTAAAAAGTCTTGAGAGCGCCTTCGGCCAGCAAGCTTTTTTCATTCGACCATCAACCACGGATCAACCAGAGAGCGTCTCCGACCAGCTGGGCGACCCAAACAACTATCCACCTTCAATCTTATATCACATTCCATAGCCGCCTTATGATACAATTACATCCTGAGTACCACCGTCAGTAGTGCGCACCGTTGATATTCATCCCCGATAACATGGCGATCAAGTACATTCTCGGGATATGGGAGCTACCACCGCCTGCTATTCGACGGCCAGTCCGACGCATTGGACCCTTCGTTCCTTGCCTACAGTGCCACGTGTCTTTCATTTCTATTTGGTGTCGGTTGTTTAGCCGAGCATGTCAGCCACCGCCGCATTGACGCAGATTCTGACTTATCACATTGGCGGCCGAGATGAACATTGTGATCCTTTCCGTCATGACCGAGACCGCGTCGCTCCGCCACCACCACCACACTCATTCTATCCTCCTGGCACACATGTCGGTTAGGATCCACATAAGTTGTACCGCTCATGTTGGAAATTAGGAAATAGATTAGTCCCAGGTAAGTAAGGGCTCTAACTCGTTGTTTGATGTGTATGGATCGGCTTGCGAACGTCTCTGATGATTCGGTTGCGTGTAGTGGTGTTTCTTGTGGGACGGATTGGCAACCGCTCGTATGTAGACTTCGACGGACCTACGTATCTAAAACTCTATGTGGTGAATAAATGTTTTATTTACGTAGTGGATGTGGAGTATTTCGGTTGTCGTTTTGAGTAGCGGAGTGGTTATATTGCATACTCATGATGGTTGCGAATGCAATATAGTTACGATGTGAAAATAGATGATGGTCGGAACCGACGGTTTCCATCAGAACCCTAAGAGACAACTGCAACTGCCGATTTGCTTGATTGATTGTGTGTGGTTGATTGCCTTGCTAGGTTGTTAGAATTATGAATTCCTGTGATTGCTCGCTAGGTTGGTAGTTGCTGATTTTGAATCTCTGCACGTTGTTTGATCGCTAGGTTGCTAGCATTGCGTTTGTTTGTTCGCTAAGGTGTTAGCACGATTGATGCATGGCATTCACATGATTGTTAGGTTGTTAGAATTTCCGTGTTGCATTGCGAACGAATGCTAAGTTGGTAGAAATTCGTTGCGTTAATCATCTTGTTTGATTTCTATTTGAAATAATGAATATTTTTGCGATGTTTGATTCGCTAGGTCGTTAGAAAGTGATTCTTTATTTCTTTATTTTAATTAGCGAAATTATTTGGTTTTCTCGGTTAGGGTGTGAGAAGTTGGGTAAGTGTTAAACCATAAGTTTTGCGTAGACGAGATGTTAAGTTATCAATTAAAGTTGTTGCTGGTTAAGAAAGGTTAGAGAACCTCTTAGAAAGCAGTTTTTATAGAGAGCTTATTCGAGATTGAGCGGAATGATAGGATATTGTTATTTAGCCATGTGTGACTGTAAGGTACATGACTAGGTAACCATATTTCTATGAGGAAGTGATGTCGAGATTAAGTTAAAGGATCTAACCATTCCAGTGTTGTTGAGGTTTTTGATGTAGGACGTGATGGACGATTTGACGAGGACACGAGACCGAACCCGAACCTGAACCCGAGAGACGAGATGTTATTTCAAGAAGAAGTTTGGCCCGAGCCTGCAATAAAGTTAGTATGGATTCAGAAAATAGTTTGGGTATCAGTGGCGGAAGAAATCAAGACAGATGAGTTTGATAAGTTAGCGAAGAGATTCAAAGGTATCAAAGTCAGTGGAGGAGTCCGTTCGAGGATATCAGTGGAAAGAAAAGTTTTGGAGTCAGTAAAACATGGAGTTCGGTGATCGAGGAAGTTCGAGGCGTGTATGAGTATGGTGGAATAGATGGAAGGAAGAAAATCAATATGAGCATAATATCGGTCGGGAGCGGTAGTTATTGGGAACAAGTTAAGCGACGGGAATGGAGGACGAGTTATTATTGCATGATCGGGGAAGCCGAATCAGAGTGGGGATGTCAGAATATCAGTTGAGGAGATCGTCAGATGGCATAGATGGATTCAGGAGTCAGACTGGAGCATAATTTCAATAAAGAAATCAGACGAGGAAGTCAAGACAAAGTGGGGAAGTCTGGAGTATTGGTCGGCGCAGATGAATTCATGAAGCGGAGTATAGCAATTTAGTCAAAATTGGTGGATTTGAGAATCAAAGATAAAATCAGTGAAGCAATCAAATGGAGAAGCCAGACGTGATCGTTAGTCAAGTTTTCAGTATAGGAAGTTCAAGACGTCGATATTTTGGGTTTTCTGCAAGACAGTGTTTCAGAAGCCAGTAAGCATCAAGAGTATAGTTCAGTTGATTCAGCGTTCGGGTGTTGGAGCAGTCAGATCAGTTTCAAGAGTAGCATGTATCGATAATTGGTCAACGGGCAGTCAAGAAGTCAACGAGGGGCATTTTCGTAATTTCCAAAAGATGAGGCGCATTTTAGTAATTTTACCAAAATGTGAGCCGGAAGCTAAGACGGGCCAAAGGTTATTATTTTTAAATAAAGAAAACATTTAGAAGACCAAGAATGGTGGAGACGGACCATAGATGAGTTTTTCAGATTATTGGGAAGGAAACCGATAAAACCGAAGAAACTTGTAAAATCTATAACCGGAGCTACGAGTGTCCGTTTTTAAAATCAACCAAATTCATCTACGAGTATCTAGAATCTGAAAATGATTCTTGGTGTATTTATAGAAGCAGCTAAAGAGTTTTTAAAATATTAAACGTAAAACCGGTTTTTCCGAGAAACCGATACAATGTTCGGGCAAGTGATAGGTTGTAAGTTTTCCTTATTCTACTGCAAGTGCACAGTTAATGCAATCGTAGTATATAAGGTATCGAATCCCACGAGGACTCTCAGTCACACAATAGATTAATAGCAGTTCAGATTAAATTAAGCGAAGCAGATGTGAAAACAGTAAACGAAATAGCAAAGTAAATCAAGTGAGTTTGTGAGCAAGAAGGCAAAGCGTTAGGTTTCAGGAGTTCTCAGGAAATCAGGAACGCAAGCAATCAATCTATCTAGATCCAATCAATAACTATTCTAGAACTCAAACACTGATATAGAATTAACCAAATTCCTTTGCGATAATTCTCTAAGTCTAAGTGCAGCAAACCAAACTTCCGTTTGCGAGAACTAACAGATTAAACTAGCATTAATTCCAAGTTTGATATGTTCACAATTAACCTGAACCAAACTTCCGTTTGCGAACAGTTTAATTACTTATCTAAGTTCTTTCTAGTTAAATTAACCAACTTCCGTTGAATTAATCAACCTAACATCATAACTCTGATTAGCTACTTCAGATTAAGCATTAAGAACAACTTAGATAAAGAACTAGCAGATATGAATCTCTACAGATTAATTAAACTATAATTCTCTGAAATCCTTAATGAGAATCCTTCAACCTAACAGGTGATCTACTCAGACATATTCATCGAGACAGAAGATATCAAAAGTAGAAAACAAAATATCATAAAATCAAATAAGAACTGGGGTTCAAAATCATGTCTCTTTCGAGAACAAAACCAGCCCCTCAAATCTCCTAAGAGAATAAAACTTAGTTATGAAGCATAGCCTAAACAATGGCTCAAAAACTCTATTTATAACCTAAAACACGTTTTGGGGCTTCTTTGTAAATATCAGGAACTTCTGGGCAGAATTGAAATGTTATCATTCTTCATCAAACCGTCGTTTGGCCCATCTCGCTGGTGCATCGATCGATGCTAGGCATGCAACGATCGACACCTTTCTCTGTTTCGGACAGTGAACTCTATCTCTCGGCCAAATACTCCAATTAGCTCCAGAAAGTGCCTAAATCACCAAATATGCTCCAAATGTGCTTGTACCTAATAAACACCTGAAAAGACTCTAAAACATAGTAAAAGACTCGATAAATAACACATATACCATGGTTAAAATCCCTAAAATCCATGGTATATCAACTCCCCCACACTTAGCTCTTGCTTGTCCTCAAGCAAGACAAAGAACTAAATGTAGATAAGAGGTTTGAAAACTCTTCAGAAACTCATTTCATCCCAGAAGCTACAATACTCAGATTCCCCTTAGTAAACCACTTGAAAGAATCAATCACAGAATATCAAGACCAATATGTACTTCCCCCACACTTAACAACTGTCCTAGGTAAACTCCACAATCACATTCAAGCATTCAAATTCTCCCTACTGACTTCTGCAAGTATTTAAGTGCGGTCTCACCTAAGGAGTATCGATCAAAGGGCACATGGATTCTTACCTTATCAGCTCTAGACCACCATACTATCTTTCTCTAGTCCCTTTCTTCTCTTTCCCTCCTTTAACAACTGATTTTTCCCCACTGGGTATCATTTTATTTTTTTTATCAGTGTTCTTCCCGTTATGGGGTGTACTTTGGACACATTCCATGGATCACATGAGAGATAATAGTGTTTGCTACTATTCCCATGACCACTTCGGAGTTACTAACTCATCCTCAGTTTATTATATTTTTTTTTTTTACTTTATAGAAGGGGAGAATGGAACTAAATATGATAGGTTGACAGGCTGTGTCAGAACTAACAAGGGAATCCGACACAAAGTATACCAAGCCCTTAGGTGAGAAATCTAAGTCAGTATTAAGGTTGAAGTCAGTAAAGGATCCTCTGATACCTGAAGTGATGTGGGTGTTCCCAGTAGGTTGATCTGTGATGGGGTTTTCTAATAGTCATAGATAGATCCTGCAACTTCATCCCAATAGTTACTTAAGTTCCTGCAAGTCTTGTAAATCTTCTCAGAAAATCATAGTTTCTTACTTAAACAATTTTGACTCAATAAAACAAAAAATTTTGAAAAACGGACTGACTCTTAAGAAAACAGAAAACAAAAGTCAGTAGCACCTCCCCCACACTTAAGACACACTGTCCCCAGTAGTGTCCAGCGAAGGATCGGTAAAAAGAAAGAAAAATTGTTAATGGATGTTTTAGTTCTGTCGGGTTTTACCTCTGTCGCACATGCACCGATCGTTGCACTAAGTGCACCGACCGTTGCTGTGCGATTCTTTCGTATTGTGACGATCGACACAATGATGTATCGATCGACGCACTGCGTTTTCACAAACAGTCATCAAGTTAGCAGGTTAGTCCGTCTGTTTTTGTCAATTTTTATCCCTGCAAGCTGAGAACACTAGAAACAGAGTAAAACCGAAGCAAAAGATGTACCAAATAAAGTGCAAATCATCCAAACATAGTAGAATCCTAAAAATCAAAGAAGAAAAGTGCAAAAGAAAAGAAAAAGTCAGAATACAGAACCGAAAGACTGAACATGGAGACTGATCTCACTCGCTGACATCATCTATCCCACCATACAGTGCATCATCATCGGCTGCCTCGGGTGCGGGATCAGTATCAGTCGGAGATCGCTGTCGACGACGGTCAGGTACGGGCTGATGGATCTGTGGTGGCCTCCTGCAGCTGCAAGTACGCACGAAGTTCCAAAGAACTCGAAACATACCATCGGATCTCTCTCTCCACTCTGCCTCAGAATATGCACCGTAAGGCATCGCAGGCTCTGGAAAGGGACCCACAATGTCGACTGGGGCTGGCGCTGGCGCAGGAGCAGGGGCAGAAGATGTCGAAGCTCGTGAGGAAGGCTCTCCCAGCGGATGAGCCATAGTCGGAATCCCACGCTGCGCAGACTCAGGAGGCTGAAATCTCAGTGCCTCTAATGTGTCAATCTGTGTCCATCTGGCAGCGGGAAGCTCGATACCAGTCCTCTCAGTGGTCGGATCAGTGTAAACCCAAATGCGCCCCTCCTTGAGCCAGGTAGCGCTCTGCAAATGGCTGAGATCCAGGAACTCCCGAGCTGTATCACGCTCTGTGCCATGAAGAGGAATCCCACAATACTCAAAAATGGGAGTAAGTAAACTCCCTACCGTCTCTGTACCAGCTCCATCAAACGGCTTCAGCTGCAGATCAACTAAATACTGCGCGAAAATAGCTCCCAAGTTGAGACCCGCAGTCGGATCTCTCACGCCAGAACCTCTAAACTGATCTCTCAGCCCCATAAACAGCAACTCCATCTCAAGTTTGCGCATCTTGTTGGCCTCAAACTTGCAAAGCAAGCTCCAGCACAAGATACGCGAGACATATCGCAGCACCGGATGTCTCATCTGCACTACTGGTGTGGTCCTGGAGTTGTATCGACCGCTGCCAATACTCTCCCAGAGTGTGCGAGCCTCCACTGGGTCCCACTCGAGTGGTATGGCTATGCGCCTCGGCTCAGTACTGAACACGTAGATCCTGCAGAGATCAAGTAGAGGAATCCGATACCTGACTCCCCAACTCATGAAGGTGAAAGCACCCACTGTAGCGCTCCTGTGGTCGGGATCCGAGTAAACCACTCTGCAAGTGGCCAATAGCTGCCTGACCAGCTCAGGATAGAGGTCATAGTGTCGCATCGGCATTGTCCCTAGACCAATGCCTCTGCAAACAGCTAGCACCTGCTCATCGATCCCCAGAATCCTGCAGGTGGAGTAGTCTGCGAACTTGGTCGGTTTGATGATCATCCCACACCAACCACTGTAGAGAAGCGAGTCATACTCGTCCCATCGACTGAGCAACGGCCGCTCGGTGAACTCAGCAGACTTGAAGAAGCGTATAAGGTCCTCCGGCCACTGTCTGGTCATCAGCATCGGTGTGGCATCCTCTCTGGGCCAAGGTAAAGCAACTGGCGGCCCGTATCTGTTGTATGGTGTGGGTGCCTCTGACTCTCTGCTGAACCATTGAGGCGGTGGGGTGTAGTGTCTTGTTGCTGTGGAAGCTGTGGCTCGCTTCTTGCGGGGTTGCCTTTGAGACGCCATCTGCAAAAACAAAGTTCAAACATTTATAAGTCTCGGAAAAATTTCACTGTGAAATCGCGAAGCATCGACCGTTGCATCTAAGGCATCGATCGTTGCAAGGCGATTTCGCGTTATCGAACATTTCCCAAAATCGCAATGCAACGACCGTTGCTCTAGAGCAACGACCGTTGCAGGGCGATTTTGCCGCAACAAATCATTCAAAAATCAGTCAAATCCAAGCCACATTGTCTCAAATCAGTTCAAAATCATAATCAATCACCCTAAATCGTTCTAATTACGCATGCATCATCAATTTTTGGTTCAAAAATCAACAACCCTAAAACCCTAAAAATCCAATCCGAAAATTCGAAAATTGAAGAACATTACCTTGATATCTTGAGATATGGGTTGGGGAAACAGATTGGGTATGTAAAAACAAGTGAAATAGTGCTTAGAATCAAAGAAATCGATGAAGAAATGGCGATTTTCGGTTTGGGTTCTCGGTGTGTCGACCAAAAGGAATGGAGAAGAAGGAGAAAAAATAGGGTTTAAGGTAACTTACCTGGTCGTGGGTGCAACGATCGTTGCTTTAGGGGCAACGATCGATGCTCGCTGAACCAGATTAATTCCGGTTTAGCTCAACGTACCTTAATTTTTTTTTTCGATTTGAACCAATTGCAACGACCGTTGCACATGTGAGCAACGATCGTCACACATCTCCAGACTTGTGTTCTGTATCTAAAAACTAACAAGAACAAATAAAAACGTGAAATCCTAAGAAAAACCCAAAAATGAGAAAGAAAAATAATTAAACCTAATAGTGGGTTGCCTCCCACTCAGCGCTTGTTTTAAGTCATTAGCTTGACTTTTGGAAAGAGGTCAGACTCATGGAGGTTTCAACAGAGACTTTGAGTGTCTCTGTGAATGCCTTATCATCCATGGTGGTGTGTAAGCAGTAGCAGCATGATGTCGTCCAAGGAACGTCGGGATGAATGTAGGGTGAGATTGACACTTGGGTGTTTTAACGCCCTTTCCTGCATTCAAAACAGTGGAGTCAGGGGGTTTAAACTTAGAGGATTTATGTTTTACTTTTGGCAAGCATTTGATGTCCGGAGCCTTTTGTTTATGAGTGGTTTTAGGCCTTGAAGATGTTAGAATAGGCTCTTGTGGAACCACCATCTTCTTGTCAACCACTACTGTGCACTGAACCATATCTTTAGACGTAACGGGAGCTTTCGGGAATGGTAATGGAGGTTTATAGGTTCTTTCTTTAGCAGGTCCTTGAGATATGAGTGAAATTGGTTCCTTTCGGGGTGCAACGATCGGTGCGTGTGAAGCATCGATCGATGCTGTCGTCTCAGCTCGTGTTTCAACTATGGTCTCGGGTTTATCCGCTTCTTGGTCCATTCCAGCCATCTCAGACTCAAATTTCTCTTCTTGGCTTGGTCCCACTTCAATCTGAACTATCCAAGTCAAGAGATCCATGTCAATCTCTGTTGAGTCGGGTGCATTGAAGCTTTCAAACTCAGGTAATTCAACATCAAATCCCCCTTTGTCTTCCACAAATTCCACAGCCTTAACTGCTAGACATGATCCATGATCCATATGTATGTCATCCTGAATGGGAATGTTGCTGCCATGAGCTTCTTGAGAATCCTTCCTTGAGGTAGAACTTGAAACTTGATCCATCTGTGTGTCTAGCTGCTTCATACGAGTGCTCAAGGATTCAAATTTCTCATTCAGATTAGTGTACAGGTTCTCTAGCTTCGAGCTGAAAGAAGCTGTGTTCTGCTGTTGCTTTTCAATTGATTGTTCTATTGATAGGTCAAGAATTAATCCCTATTCTAAACTGCAAGTGAACAGCAATGTCAAAGTAGTATATAGGGTTATCGAATCCACAGGGACACTTGGTCTCAATAGAAACAGAAACGTAGAGATTAATATTAGAAATAAGCGGATGGTGAAGTAAATAAATTGCGAAGCAAGAAAGTAAACAGTAGCAGAGATTAACGGTTGTGAAGCAATAAACTAAAAGCGTCAAGCCTAGGGTATTCTCAGGAAATCAGACAAGCAGACAGTTCATTCAGCAAGGATCTAATTAAGAACAGTTCTAGAACTCAAAACACAGATATAGAATTAACCAAATTCCTTTGCGATAATTCTCTAAGCCTAAGTGCAGCAAACCAAACTTTCGTTTGCGAGAACTAACAGATTAAACTAGCATTAATCCCAAGTTTGATATGTTCACAATTACCCTAAACCAAACTTCCGTTTGCGAATAGTTTAATTGCCCAATTTAATTAGTTCAGATTCCTAAACCCCACTTCCGTGACGTATTTAGCAACCTAAGATCTAGATTCTAATTGATCAGGTTAGAACTAGCTTTAAGCACAATTAAATTGAAGAACAGATATAGTTATGAATCCTTAACTGAAATTGAACAAGTCTAGCAAGTCATGAAATCCTATGTGATAAACCCTAAACTCAACTATGGATCTACTCAGACATGATTAATGAAAACATAATCAAAGAAATAATAGATTGCATATAAGAAATTAAATAGATAAAGGGGTTCGAAATCTTCTCCAAAATAAGTGAATACAGGAAATAGATCAGCCCCAAAAGCTCTAAAAATCTCTTCGCTCTAAGTATGAAAGCGTATGTAAAATAAACACCAAAAACTAGTATATATAGGCACAATCTCGGATGGGGCTTCTGTGTAAATACTGGAACTATCTTGGGCTTCTTTGCAAATCTTCATATCTTCATTAAACCGACGTGTACGGCCCATCTCGCTAGTGTGTCGACCGATGCACAAGGTGTGTCGGTCGATGCACGATCAATAAATCGGACAGTGACTTAAGCTCTCGGCCAAAACGTCCCAAAAGTCCCAAAATGCTCCAAATATCTCCAATTAGCTCCAAACTTGATTAAACATGTAAAAGACTCTAAACAAAGACAAAAGACTCTAAAAACACAACTATATCATGGTCTAAATTGGGTAAAAACCATGATATATCAACTCCCCCACACTTAGCCTTTGCTTGCCCTCAAGCAAAACATAGAACTAAAACATGGTGAAGAGGTTTGAAAACTCTTCAGAAACTCATTTCATCCTAGAAGCTACAATACTCAGATTCCCCTTAGTAAACCACTGCAAGAATCAATCACAGGATATCAAGACCACAATGTACTTCCCCCACACTTAGCAACTATCCTAGGTAAACTCCACAATCACATTCAAGCATTCAAATTCTCCCTACTGACTTCTGCAAGTATTTAAGTGCGGTCTCACCTAAGGAGTATCGATCAAAGGGCACATGGATTCTTACCTTATCAGCTCTAGACCATCATACTATCTTTCTCTAGTCCCTTTCTTCTCTTTCCCTTCTTTAACAACTGATTTTTCCCACATTGGGTATCATTTTATTTTTTTTATCAGTGTTCTTCCCGTTATGGGGTGTACTTTGGACACATTCCATGGATGCACGGGATATGAGAGTTTTAGCTACCATTCCCATGACCACTTCGGAGTTACTAACTCATCCTCAGTTTATTTTTTTTATTTTTACTTTACAGAAGGGGAGAAGGGAACTAAATAGGACAGGTTTACAGGCTGTGTCAGAACTAACAAGGGAATCCGACACAAAGTATACCAAGCCCTTAGGTGAGAAATCTAAGTCAGTATTAAATTGAAGTCAGTAAAGGATCCTCTGATACCTGAAGTGATGTGGGTGTTCCCAGTAGGTTGATCTGTGATGGGGTTTTCTAATAGTCAGAGATAGATCCTGCAACTTTATCCCAATGGTTACTTAAGTTCCTGCAAGTCTTGTAAATCTTCTCAGAAAATCATAGTCTCTTACTTAAACAATTTTGACTCAATAAAACAAAAATTTTTTTTGAAAAACGGACTGACTCTTAAGAAAACAGAAAACAAAAGTCAGTAGCACCTCCCCCACACTTAAGACACACTGTCCCCAGTAGTGTCCAGCGAAGGATCGGTAAAAAGAAAATAAAAATTGAAAAGGTGAAATTATGTCTGTCGGGTTACCTCTGTCGCTCAGGCATCGACCGATGCACTAAGTGCATCGACCGTTACTAGGCGATTTTCGTGTATAGTCGACCGTTGCTCAGGACCGCAACGATCGCTGCAATGCGATTCCTTTCGTGTTGTGACGATCGACACAGAAGTGCGTCGATCGTTGCACTGCGATTTAACCGAGACCTGCAAACATAAACTCACCAGAAACAAAAACAAACGTAAAATCCTAACAAAAACACCAAAAATTAAGTAGAAAAACACCAGTACCTAATGGTGGGTTGCCTCCCACCCAGCGCTTGTTTAAGGTCAATAGCTTGACCGGACGGATGGGGATTTTCAAGTACCAGGAGGTCTTGACAGAGACTTTTTCTGTCTCTGTTCAAGTCTCCTCATCCAAGGTGGTGAGTAGGCTGTTGCGGAATGCTCATGTCCAAGAAAAGATGGAGTGAAATGTGCTCCAGGATCTATAACCATGGTATGATCGGGCTGCTCAAAATCTGCGTCCCTTATGGTGAATGTCTGCCCATCAATCAGTGGTTTTCGCAGCTTATCCATCTCATAGTGCAGTGGTTCATCTCCCAGATGGAGGTCTATCAGGCTGTTCCTAACATCAATCAACGCTCCTGCTGTAGCCAAAAAGGGTCTCCCAAGCAATAATGCTTCATCCGGATCACAATCATATTTCAGCACAAGGAAGTCCGTTGGAACTAAGTAGTTTCCAACTCTCACCGGAATGTCCATAAGGAGTCCTTCAGGAACTCGTATGGACTGATCAGCTAGGACAAGAGAAGTCCTAGTGGGAGTAAAATCCAGCATACCCAGCTTCTCTGCCACAGAGTAAGGCATCAAACTTCCGGCAGCTCCTAAATCACACAGAGAACACCTAAAGCTATCCTCAAAGATAGAACAATCCAGCACAAAGACTCCAGGATCAGATAGCTTCTTCGGGACCTTAGTTAGCAGAACATCACTGATATGCTGAGGAACTATTATCACCCAGTCTTTCAGATCATCATCCAGGGGCAACATCTTGTTCAGGTACCTTTGCACACATGGGTGATAAGGTGGATCATCAGAAGTTGGAATTTCTTCCAATTCTTCACCAATACCTTCTAATTTCTTCAGCTCTTCAATCTCTTGCCTAATCACTTCAGACACTGAGGAGTGTTGTCTAAAAATCTGTTCGTAGATCTCCTGTTGAGAAATATCAGAGGCTCCATTGAATAGGCGATCAAGCTCCAAGTCAGCATCTATGCCATTATCATCCGACAGTTCTGTCCATTCACGCCCTGCAACGACCGACACTAAGGGTGTATCGATCGTTGCCATCCCGACTGGTGTATCGATCGGCACAGATGTTGCATCGATCGACGCACTGCAGCAGATTTCACCCGAGAGTTTTTCACAAATATCCGAAAATTCCTGTTCTGTCACCAACTCAGCTGTACTTAGCTCAAATCTTTCACCTAGGTGAGATCCATCATTAATGTACACAGACCAGGCCTTAACATGAGTGTCTGCCACTCCTTTTCCCTTCAGTGAGTTGGACATCTGGTTCACCTGAGTGTCCAACTGCTTCATGTGAGTGCTCAGAGACTCAAATTTCCCATTGAGGTCTTCATAGACAGCGTCCAACTTCTTGTTGCAGTCCACAGAAATCTTGGTCTGACTCTCAATCAGTTGTTCCATCATAGCCTCCATTTTGCTCTCATGGGCTGTAGGTGCAGGAGGAGTCTGATAGGCTGTAGATCATAGGTTCTCAGAGTACCTTGTCCATAGGTCTTCTGAAAACCACCAGTCTGTCCACCATTGGAAAATCTGTTCCCCTGTTGATTACCAAATCTATTACCTTGGAAACTAGAACCTCCTATGAAATTCACATCTTCTTCCTGAGTTTCCTCCGCAGTCTGAATCACCTCTACATCTTGGGGAAAGTGGACAGCTTTCTTACTTGTCAGGAGATTGTAGACTGTGTCCAATCTGGATCTTATATTAGCTATATCAGAATTCTCTACAGTTCCACCAGATTTCTTCCTCCTTTCATCCATTGTCTTGCAACTGTTGCTGCCAATCAGGTTCTCAATCAACCGCTTAGCTTGTGTAGGAGTTCTGGTGTTGAAATTAGCATTACTGGAATTATCCAGCGCAGTCTGATACGGGAGATCTATGCCTCTGAAGAAAATACCAATCAGCTGTACTTCTGTGAATCCATGGTGTGGACAGTCACGCTGATACTGCTTAAATCTCATCCAGGCAGTCTTCAAGGGCTCCACAGCTCCTTGGGAAAAGGTGAGTATGTCCTGTCTGGACTGATCCGAGCGCGCATCATCATAAAAGTTACGCAGGAACTCACTCTTTAAGGCTGCCCAAGTAGTATACTGACCAGGTGCCAGTTGTCTCAGCCATGCACTAGCGTCTCCAGCAAGACTGTGCGGAAATAGCTTAAGGAACAGATAGTCCGGGCATACTCCTTCATACTTCATGCCAGTGACTATGTCCTCAAACTTGTCAATGTGATCCATAGGCTGCTCTGCTTGAAGACCATGAAAAGCAATATGTCTCATCAGCTGGTAGTAGATGGTCTTTACCTCGAAATCATTCCTCTCAAAAGCAGGAAGCACTAGAGCTGCTCGGTTTGCATGAAACTCATCAGGTCTGTTGTAATCAGCTAGTGTCCTTTCATGAACCACCATCTCTCTACCTTGGGCCTGTTCTTGACCCTGGTTTCGGTTCAGCTCCTGTTGTTGTTGCTCAGGAGGATCAGGGATGACATTCCCTTCAGCATCAACCCGATGCCCAGCAGCATTGTACGGGTTGTTATCTTGGTCCCTCAGGGTACCTTCAGCATCTGGTATCAAGATCAGACGTTCTCGAACCATTCTCTCTCTTCTTTCTCTTCTGTTAGTCCTCTCTAGACGTCCAAGTTCCTCTAGTCCGAGATTAAGCAAGCTCGAGTTCGGATTACTTCGAGTTTTCTGCGTTGGCATAAACTGTCTGTAATCGTCCAGCAACGATCGATGCTATCAGTGCAACGATCGATTCAATCTCAGAATCGCCTAGTGACGATCGACGCAAGGTATGCAACGATCGACGCAAGGCGAAATTCGTACCTGCGACAGAAAGAAACAGAGAAAAAGTTTAGCAAAATCAAAAAAAATAAAAAAAACGAAAAAAAGAACAAAACAAAAAGCAAAAATTCTAGTAAAAACCCTAAGTTCGGTCCTATCGAAGACTCTAAGAGTCCCCGGCAACGGCGCCAAAAACTTGATAGGTCAAGAATTAATCCCTATTCTAAACTGCAAGTGAACAGCAATGTCAAAGTAGTATATAGGGTTATCGAATCCACAGGGACACTTGGTCTCAATAGAAACAGAAACGTAGAGATTAATACTAGAAATAAGCGGATGGTGAAGTAAATAAATTGCGAAGCAAGAAAGTAAACAGTAGCAGAG
Source organism: Orychophragmus violaceus (assembly GCA_030180135.1). NCBI lineage: Eukaryota > Viridiplantae > Streptophyta > Magnoliopsida > Brassicales > Brassicaceae > Orychophragmus > Orychophragmus violaceus. The sequence continues at coordinate 75,504,751 of CM058230.1, forward strand.
ATTAACGGTTGTGAAGCAATAAACTAAAAGAGTCAAGCCTAGGGTATTCTCAGGAAATCAGACAAGCAGACAGTTCATTCAGCAAGGATCTAATTAAGAACAGTTCTAGAACTCAAAACACAGATATAGAATTAACCAAATTCCTTTGCGATAATTCTCTAAGCCTATGTGCAGCAAACCAAACTTTCGTTTGCGAGAACTAACAGATTAAACTAGCATTAATCCCAAGTTTGATATGTTCACAATTACCCTAAACCAAACTTCCGTTTGCGAATAGTTTAATTGCCCAATTTAATTAGTTCAGATTCCTAAACCCCACTTCCGTGACGTATTTAGCAACCTAAGATCTAGATTCTAATTGATCAGGTTAGAACTAGCTTTAAGCACAATTAAATTGAGGAACAGATATATTTATGAATCCTTAACTGAAATTGAACAAGTCTAGTAAGTCATGAAATCCTATGTGAGAAACCCTAAACTCAACTATGGATCTACTCAGACATGATTAATGAAAACATAATCAAAGAAATAATAGATTGCATATAAGAACTTAAATAGATAAAGGGGTTCGAAATCTTCTCCAAAATAAGTGAATACAGGAAATAGATCAGCCCCAAAAGCTCTAAAAATCTCTTCGCTCTAAGTATGAAAGCGTATGTAAAATAAACACCAAAAACTAGTATATATAGGCACAATCTCGGATGGGGCTTCTGTGTAAATACTGGAACTATCTTGGGCTTCTTTGCAAATCTTCATATCTTCATTAAACCGACGTGTACGGCCCATCTCGCTAGTGTGTCGACCGATGCACAAGGTGTGTCGGTCGATGCACGATCAATAAATCGGACAGTGACTTAAGCTCTCGGCCAAAACGTCCCAAAAGTCCCAAAATGCTCCAAATATCTCCAATTAGCTCCAAACTTGATTAAACCTGTAAAAGACTCTAAACAAAGACAAAAGATTCTAAAAACACAACTATATCATGGTCTAAATTGGGTAAAAACCATGATATATCATCTATCATCATCTCTAGTTTGCTCCTTTGTGTAGGAGGTGCTAGATAGGAAGTATAGTTATGGTCTCTTGATCCTTGAGCATGCCTAGAACCTTGTCTGTGCTGATGTCCCAATGTATGTCCATAAGAGTCGGCTCCAGCCATATAATGTACCTCTGCAAATTTATCAGTTTTTGCCTCTGCTCGGAACTGTCTCTCCCTAAGTAAGATGTCGTGGATGTCATCTATCTTACTCTGCATCTCAGCTACTTGCCCAACCAATACATGGTAATCTGGTAAGATGGGGTTTCCTTCCCCATCTATTTTCTGACCTTTTGCGTTGCATATATGACCCTCATGGTCTCGTAGAACGCCGTTTTCACCACGAATCAAAATCACAGGTTCCATGGTGCGGAACCTATTGAACGTCTCAGATCTCAGCATCGCTGTTCTCGCCTTGTGTCGATCGATGCAAGGTGGCAACGATCGATGCAGTGCGAATCCCTGCGAATCCAAAAATCAAAAACGTGAGTAATCAGGAAAATTAAAAAGAATGCTTAGTCTAAATCCTAATACTAGATCTATCGGTGAACTCAAAGAATCCCCGGCAACGGCGCCAAAAACTTGATAGGTTGTAAGTTTTCCCTATTCTACTGCAAGTGCACAGTTAATGCAATCGTAGTATATAAGGTATCGAATCCCACGAGGACTCTCAGTCACACAATAGATTAATAGCAGTTCAGATTAAATTAAGCGAAGCAGATGTGAAAACAGTAAACGAAATAGCAAAGTAAATCAAGTGAGTTTGTGAGCAAGAAGGCAAAGTGTTAGGTTTCAGGAGTTCTCAGGAAATCAGGAACGCAAGCAATCAATCTATCTAGATCCAATCAATAACTATTCTAGAACTCAAACACTGATATAGAATTAACCAAATTCCTTTGCGATAATTCTCTAAGTCTAAGTGCAGCAAACCAAACTTCCGTTTGCGAGAACTAACAGATTAAACTAGCATTAATTCCAAGTTTGATATGTTCACAATTAACCTGAACCAAACTTCCGTTTGCGAACAGTTTAATTGCTTATCTAAGTTCTTTCTAGTTAAATTAACCAACTTCCGTTGAATTAATCAACCTAACATCATAACTCTGATTAGCTACTTCAGATTAAGCATTAAGAACAACTTAGATAAAGAACTAGCAGATATGAATCTCTACAGATTAATTAAACTATAATTCTCTGAAATCCTTAATGAGAATCCTTCAACCTAACAGGTGATCTACTCAGACATATTCATCGAGACAGAAGATATCATAAGTAGAAAACAAAATATCATAAAATCAAATAAGAACTGGGGTTCAAAATCAAGTCTCTTTCGAGAACAAAACCAGCCCCTCAAATCTCCTAAGAGAATAAAACTTAGTTATGAAGCATAGCCTAAACAATGGCTCAAAAACTCTATTTATAACCTAAAACACGTTTTGGGGCTTCTTTGTAAATATCAGGAACTTCTGGGCAGAATTGAAATGTTATCATTCTTCATCAAACCGTCGTTTGGCCCATCTCGCTGGTGCATCGATCGATGCTAGGCATGCAACGATCGACACCTTTCTCTTTTTCGGACAGTGAACTCTATCTCTCGGCCAAATACTCCAATTAGCTCCAGAAAGTGCCTAAATCACCAAATATGCTTCAAATGTGCTTGTACCTAATAAACACCTGAAAAGACTCTAAAACATAGTAAAAGACTCGATAAATAACACATATACCATGGTTAAAATCCCTAAAATCCATGGTATATCAGCAAGCGATAAGACCCTCTAAAGGCCACCAAAAATTATGAGATTTTTACCACAGCTCCATTAGAAGATGTAGAAGCTATGGTTAAAAGTATTCAGCAAGATTCGATGCCTAGATTAAGTTATTGGGGGGGGGGGGTGTATTGAACTATGGATTTTAAGAGATTTTGAGGTTTTCTTAAAATCCGCTGTTATTCAACTTATGATTTTAAAATGTCTTCCCAAATACGGTGTTATTGAACTTGAGATTTATGTAAAGTCACTCAAAATCATTTACAATCCACTGTTATTCAAACAAGAATTTGCTAAAATCATATCAAATCTGTTATTGAAAATGTTTTAAGTATTGAGATTTTAATAACTGGAGAGGGTTTTAGGGGATTTTAGGTGACTTTCCTAATTAAAAATACAAACATTCAAATCTCATGGTTTTATGTAGGATTGTAGGTGATTTTAATACAAAATCATAACAACTCCTTTAAAGTCACTCAAAACCATTAAAATCATTCAAAATCTTATAAAAAATCAAATCACTCTAAATACCAAGTTCAATACACCCCCCCCCCAATAAAGTTTAGCTCATTAATGGGTAATTAATGACTAAAAACTTCAAAATAAATTCAAGGGAGCTTGGTTTTGGTTTAGGCTGATAATTGATATGATATATGAAGTTATTATGGACATAATTCAAGCCCATGAAGAGGCTTGGGCCACGAAAATTATGCAAGAAGAAAGTAGAGGCTTTGTTATGTTTTGGTACATGAATCTAAACCAAAGTGTTTCTACATGGGCTTTGCATAGGTAAAATGGATACCAAAATGAGCTATTTGTGGCCTTGAATGAGAGAGGAGGCGTGGCATGAGAATAATGGAGAAGAGTGGATGGACACATGGCTTTCTCTAAGTCTCCTTGTGTTACTATAAAAAGGAGGTGAGGCCTTCTCATTTCTTCACACCAACAGGAGGAGGAGGAGGAGGAGGAGGAGGAGGAGGAGGAGGAGGAGGAGGAGGAGGAGGAGGAGGAGGAGGAGGAGGAGGAGGAGGAGGAGGAGGAGGAGGAGGAGGAGGAGGAGGAGGAGGAGGAGGAGGAAGAGAGAAAGAGAGAAAGGGAGGTGTGAAGGGGAGAGAGAAGAAGAAGAGAGAGAGAGATGGAGGAGAAGATGGAGTGTGAGACAAGAAGAAGAGAGAGACGGAGGATAACCGGAAAAGAAAGAGAGAGGACCGGAGGAGAGAGATCGATGACGTATTAAAAGATACTTAGGAAGTGATAAGTAAAAGAAGTGGTGTGATTGATGATCCGTCTACGGGATTAGTAATCCACTAATCCCAAGGTAGCGGATTGAATGTTAGTAAAGGTTAAGGATTGAATGAGTGAAGGTTAAGGAAATAGTAAAAGACTAATAAACCTAAATCATTGTTTGTGTGGTGTTGTGATTGATTGTTTGTGTGATTGTATATCTACTTCAGTGTTGGGCCGAGTAGACAATTGTTTGCTTGTGTGATTGTTTATCTACTTCGGTGTCGGGCCGAGTAGACTGTTGATTGCTTGTTTGTGTATATACTTCGGTGTTCAGCCGAGTAGACTGTACTGATTGATACTTACTCCAGTGAGGGACCGGGTAAGTCCGAGTAAGGTCGGGTGATGTGGAGATTGGTGATAGTACTTGCGGGATAGACTGGGGATTGAGATGGTAGTTCTATTTGACCTTGTTGGTATTGCGTGATAGAGTCCCAGTGAGTCTGTTTTTTCATATTTGTAATACCCAATATCCAAAAATAGGGTCAACGGGCAGCAGAAAAGTCAACAGGGGCAAAATTGTAATTTTGCCAAAGTAAGGGGCAAAATGGTAATTTTGCCAAAGTTCGAGACGAAAGCTACAATGGGCCAAATGTTCATGTTTGACAACATAAAGAATATTTACAAGACCAGAAGTGGAAGAAACAAGGCTTAAACTAGTTTTTCGGGATATCGGGAAGGGAAACTAATGAAACCGAAGAAACTTTAAAAATTCATAAACGGAGCTACGTAAGTCCAAATGAAGTGATTCAACTTGCTAAATTCATCTAGAAGGTTTTTAAAATATTAAACGCAAAAATGAGGAAACCAAAGCAACAGAACAAGACGGGTTTAGTGTTGGTTAAGGCCGGTTTAGGGATGATTTTTTGGCACAAAAACTTCACCAAGGACAATTGTCATCACCCCAGGGGCGCCACATCTCTATTGGTTGGTGCATTGCATAAGGAAAGTTCATTGAATCTTCCTTTGCATGCAAAAACCTATCAAATCAATTCATTGCATAGAACCAACACTCTCCCTAGCCTTTCTAGCTCTCTCCCACGGTTCCCTCTCTCTCTCTCTATCCACATGCAAAGCCTAAACCCAGAAAAACACTCAATTTTCATGAATCTTCAAAAGAAACCTTAAGAACCCTAGTATGTTCTTCATTACTTGGTGATCAATAAAGTATTTTTCTTTCAAACCACAAACTCAAATCCACTTATGAAAAGTCTGGTAGATTCCTCTTGGCTCCTCTATAACCGCCAACCACTACCTCCTCTTGTCGTCGCCGGACCACCGGAGAAAGTCACCACCGGTGAGTCTTCATCACTTCTCTCCTTTCTTCTTGGTGTTAAAGCTTCCTCTCCTCTCTCAGAAGCTTCCTGGTGTCCTTAGGAGTGTTTTCAACCGCCGAAGAAGTTTTGAACCGGCCGGTCAACGCCTCCACCGCCGCGGTCAACGCCAGAACCGGCCAACAAAATCCTCTCCTCCGCCTCCAAACTTCAACTGGTTCTTCATAAATGGGTCAAGAATGGTTTGGGCTTGGTTTAACCTTGGTTCATAGCAATTAGATTGGTTTAGTTAACCGGTCAAACCTTTGGTCAAACTCGGTTTAATCAGTCAATGGTTTGACATTGAACCGGTTTTGCTAAACCGGTCAATTGGGGATTGGTTCAACTTTTTCAGCCGTTTTAGTTGGTTTGGTCAACGTTTAAAGTCAACATCACCGGTCAACGCTAGGTCAACGCCGGTCAATGCCTGAGACCAAGCCGGTCAACGGTTGATTAGTGGTTCAGAGTATTAGGGGATTCGTGTTCGTGTGCATGGGGAAGTTCGGGGTTCAGTTCGGGATCTCGGAGTTCATATCCGCATCGGTGATGTCATTCTGCCTATTTCACTGTGAGTCGGCTCAGAACTCTTAGTTAGTTAATGCATATAGACCGGAACCCGAGAAACCGTAGACTTAGGAATTGCATACCTTGTCTGAATGGATTGATTTAAGATTAACCGGATAGGATCTAAAAAATGCATGTTAGGACTTTAGGAATTAAAAGGTTAATCTATTGTGTGCCGTTAGGTTGTTAGTATTATTTGAGTGTTGCATTCATATAGATGTTTGCATGGCTAGGACCGTATATGCATATATATGTAATAAGAACGAGAATGAATGAATCTATATACGAGAATTAAGACGGAAATAAAATACGAATTAAACCTAACGAACATATATAATATGTAACGGGCTGGGTTTAAGTTAAATAGTGAGGTAAGGGTAATGAATCAAGTTAATTTAATTATGAGACGTTGGGGAGTTTAGTAAGCTACTAACTCTAAACCGACGGATCGAGGAGTATTAAAAGATACTTCGGAAAGGTTAAGTAAATGATGGGCGTGTGGTGGATAAGCCGTCTACGGGTTAGCAGTCCGCTAATCCAAGGTAGCGGATACGAATGGATTAAAAGACTTAGAAACCCTAATAGGCCTGCTTGCATGGTGATTGTTGTGATTGTATTATTGCGTGGTTGTTGTTGTGAGTTTTGTGTGCAGGCTTGTTAGACTGCTTCGGTGTTGGGCCGAACAGTTCTTGTGGACACTTACTCCGGTCATGGGACCGGGTAAGGTTGTTAGTACTGACTAGGTGTCTTATCTAGTCAGGATGGTTGCGTGATAGTGTGAAGGCTTGCGGAATAGTTGGTCTTTTGTTTTATTGATGAGTGTGTGATCTATGTTAGAGTGCCAGCGAGTTTGCGTGTTTACATTCCTGCACTAGGACTTTAGGGTGCATTAGATTCCGCAAGTCTAGGTTTTGAATACGTTCCAGTACTTCCGACCCGAATGGATCCTCGGGTAGTTGCCTAATCGGATCGTGTGCCTTCGGTTGGTGATTCCGGTTATGGTGTTAACCTACTGAGTGACGCCGGTAGGTGTGTGATTCAGAGAACACAAGGTCATGTCCTATGGTCGAATCGCATGGAAATTCAGGTTACCTAGGGTAACTCGAGTCGATGCGTATCGATGGACTGAGAACAGTATCCTAGGTCGTAAGACCTCGTGTTTACTGTTGGGATTATGTCATGAAATCACATTGTACTCTCTCTAGAGATAGTTGTACTGTCGAGATCGGACAATTTATGTGGTACTGGGTAGTCATAACGTTTTGCTAGAAACCGCTTATGACAAATGAGTTGTAACTCAATTCCAGTATCGTGTGAACCTACAGGGTCACACACCTAAGCAAGTTGGATATACTCTGCATGGGATAGATCATTGGCATATGGTCTGATCGATGTGTATTAGATACGCATCGAATTGATTTTCAAAGAGGTGTATCGATCGACACCATTAGGTGCGTCGGTCGATACAAGACTTGTGTCGATCGACACCAATGGATATGTCGGTCGACACAGTGGCGAATCCGAAACTGATGTTTCGGTTTGTGACAGAGTCGATATATAAGTGATCTTATTATTCGACCTAAGACATACGAGCCGCCCAGACAGTTTTCTGAGATAGAAAACAGAAGCTCTTCCTCTAGAAACTAAGGTCCCAAAGAGATCCGAGCACCGGCGCTAGCAACCCGGCGGATTCCAGCTTGTGTGCGTGTGGACTACGATAGAGGCGCAGCATTTGAGGCGCAATAGATCTCGTGCTACCTGATCAATCTTCCGCTGCTAAACACCAGGTAATCACGAGGTGAGATCCATGATTCAGTTAACTAAACCCTAGATCCTAGGCTATCGGGAACTCGCGAGAATTCTGAATCTGTAGAATTGGCTCGGAATCCCAACAGTGGTATCAGAGCCTTAAGGTTTTATCATTGAATCAAACCTGTTTAAATCGAATTTGATGATTTAGATTCGCAAACTAGGTTGTTTGGTTAGAACAGGTTAGATCGTGTTCGATCAGAAACAAGTCTGTGTTTTCGCATGGTGTCGATCGACACACTAGGTGTGTCGGTCGACACAGAACAGCGAAAACGACATATTCGGCGGCTAGGATTTTTCGCGTAGAAAAACTGAAAGCCTTCTGTGTCGATCGACACAGGTTGAGTGTCGGTCGACACAGAGCAGATTCGGTCACGTATCGATCGACACAGGTTAGTGTCGGTCGACACAGACCAAGAGAATGGTTAATCAGTTCAATTGGATTGGACCAGTTATCATGCTTGGTTAAGTCCGAATTGATCGGTTTAAATTGGATAAATTGGTTCAATTGGATTGAACTGATTATCTCAATTAGCATGAACCGGTGGGTTAAATCAGTTTGATTGGATAATACGGTTCAATTGAATTGGACCGGTTATCGCAATCAGTTGAAACTGGTTTAAACGGTTTAAATTGGATGAATTGGTTCAATTGGATTGAACTGATCATCCCAATTAGTATAAACCGATTGGTTAAGATCAGTTTGATCAGATAAGTCGGTTCAATTGAATTGGACCAGTTATCAAGAACTATCTGCGGTTTAGGTCTATGTCGATCGTCACACATGGGCTGCGTCGATCGACATAACTGGTTCGATGAACCGGTTTAATTGAATTAACCGGTCATTGAAATCCGGTTTTGTTTGGTTATGTCGATCGACAGACAGAGTCTGCGTCGATCGACACAGTGCTCGGAATTTTGGTTATTGAACCTTGAATTTGCAGAAACCAAACTCGAACAAAACCTTGATTAAAGCTTAGCTTCAATATGGTCAACTGTCAAGACTCATTTCGTTGTGTGATGTCTAGCCAAGAGCTTGGTGTCCACAATTACGTGAGTAAGGCAGGTAATAACATTGATGGACTTGCAGTGCATTAACATCAACAATTACATGACCTAAGAAATTGATTTGCTAAACTTTTGGGTTTAGTTTCCTCAACTAAATATCAAGTAACATTGATGTCTTGCCCAATCTTGTCTACTGTCAAAACTCGTGTCGTTTGTTGGATTGTCTTGGAGTCCTTGGTATCCACTGCTACATGGGTAAGGCAGGTGGTCATTGACAGACTTGCAGTGCAACTGTCAATGATCACAAGACTAAAGAGATTGGTTTACTTGACTGAGCTATCAGAAGTTCTGAGCCCAGAGACATCAGAGTGGATTAGACATAGTTTGTCTCATCCACAACCAAGAGTTGTACTGAGTACAATTAGCAATGATTTGCTTACCTAGATAACTAAAGTTTGGGTAATGGCGAGTCGCCCACTCAGATTTTGGTGAAGTATGGATCTTGGATTATTATATTCATAGAGGAAACATTGCTTGAATATAATGCGAGTTCTCTTATTTGATAAGATTTCTCTTCATATACATAACTAAATCTTCGTTTTTCCTTGGATTTCAGCTTATGTCTATGACTACTTTCTCGTTGCGATCCGTCCTTGAGAAGGACAAATTAAATGGATCCAACTTCCTGGATTGGTATCGGAATCTGAGATTCATTCTCAAGCAGGAGAGCAAGGACTATGTCCTTGAAAAGGCTCTTCCAGAAAAGCTTGGGACCAATCGCTCGCATGCAGTGTATAATGCTTGGAATAAGCATTATACTGATGTGGTAGATGTGCGTGGTCTGATGTTGGCTTCCATGAACTCAGACTTGAAGAGTCAGTATGAGAACATGGAGTCGCCAATAGAGATGATCACCAGCCTGAAACTGAAGTTTCAGGATCTGGCACGAGTTGAGAGATTCCAGATGGTGAAGTCTCTCACTGGGTGCAAGCTACCAGAGGATGCTCCAGTAAGTCCTCATGTCATTAAACTGATGGGTTACGTTGATAACCTGGGGAAACTGGAATGTCCTGTCAGCTTAGAGTTGGCTACTGACATCATTCTGCAGTCACTGCCGTCAAGCTATGATAAGTTCATTAAGAACTATATCAAGAAAGGCTTGACGAAGACGTTGACTGAGCTGCATGGCATGCTTAAGACAGCAGAGCAAAACATCAAAAAGGGAAAAAGATTTGAGAAATCTTTTATAGACAAGGGTGAAGGCAAGGCCGGCCAGATTTGGAATCAGGATAAGCCTGTGTCATCTTTTAAGCCCAAGTCAAGCCCATCTGGTGTTAGTAAGTGCTTCTACTGTAATGAGTCGGGGCATTGGAAGAGAGATTGCAATAAATTCTTGGAAGATTCACAAGAGATGGAGAAGATGTATGGTACTTCTTCTTCAGGTATTGTGTTATTAATTCAAGTTCTACATAAGTGTTGGATGCTTGTTGTGGTACTGATATTTTTGAAATATGCAGGACCTAAGCGACAGTAGAACGTTGAAGAAAGGACAAGTGGAATTGCGTGTCTGGTTGAAGCAATGGTTGCTGCATGAGCCGTAGAAATTCTCCACTTGTAGAAGCCTTTCCTACTTGGTTTTAGAAATTAAGTAATTGCTACTTTGTATCTGCCTAGTGCAGAAATGTCTTTCATTTTCTTTTGAGAATTTGGATGTTTTTCATTTTGATAAAAGACAAGTTTTGTTCTTTGGATCTTAATGAAATATTCTATGGTAGCACCCCGTTTAGAATGGGTTTTATATCTTAAACCAACATGAATATAACATAAATACCAAACGGTTTGAGTCTGATGACTCGAACTCGACTTTTCTTTGGTATAGTCGTTTAACCACAAGAGTGAAGCGGATTCAGTAAATCCATAGTTTTGGACTCATTTGATTTTAATCATTTGAGATATGAATTCTGTTCACTGGACCAAATGACTAAGGCCCATTTAGCAGAGCTAAAAGGAAACGGGCCAGAGGCTTATTGGGCCCTACACATACTGATGTATGCAGCCCAACTAGCATTATTGCCAAAGGAAATATTCTGTACTTCATTACTTTATTGATGGCATCAATAAGCATGGCTGTGTTCATTTGATGAGACACAAGCTGGAATCCCTTAAGGGAGTTCCAAGATGAAGTGTAGAACCAATTTGACAGAAGTATTGAGATCCTCGATTGAATCGCGGAGGAAAATACTAGAGTCAAGAATTGGGTGATCATCTGAAAGAATGAATCAGATCTTATGAGACATGATTCGATTAATGATGAATCACATGAATCTTCCATAACCATTTAAGAATACGTTCTGAAATGTCTATGTTCACGCTAAAAGGTTTCTATCAGAATCAGTGAAAAACACCACATTGGATGTGGACTGGGTGATTTCCAAATTTGTTTTTCTGATGAATTGGGATTGCAAGGTTTGCGTAAGACAGTAGTCAACAAACAAACTTGAATCCAAATCTGATAAGTTCTACCTCGCTGGTTGTCCTAAGGAAACCAAGGCTTAGTACTTTTTGTCCAGAACTGTGTCTCTTAAGAAAGATCATACTTTCAAAAGGAACAGTGGGAGTAAAAGTACGCATCGAAGAAATTCGATAAACACAGGAGGCTGCTCGACCTGATGAGGAAGAGCAGCGGTGAGATCTACAAAGTGCTGTAGGATCTGCACCTGTGGAGCCTGAAATTCGCAGATCCGAAAGGATCCGTCACTAACTCGAGAGTGATTTCTCGTAACCTATTGTCGTGATCTGCTGATCATTGAAAAGTGACGAACATGCGAAATTCAAAGAAGCGATGGTGAGCCCCAACTCCGAAAATTGGCTAGGTATGCATGTTAGCTTCACCGATCCATTTCTGGATTGAAGCAGACATCTTGGAGTTGGAATCAACATTCTGATAATGTGGTCAATAGTTTTGACTTGATCAGAAAGAGATGAAACCATGCGTTTGCAAGAAGACTAGTGGGAGCGTAATGGCAATTCTCACACAGTGTGTTGTTAACGTACTTGAATCTCATAAATGACGTTCCGACGCTAAAGTCTTGTCAAGATTTAGGTCGGAAGTCAAATTTACACGATAGACATAGGAGTAGCCGCGTGAATTCTTGGAATAAGGATCCATTGGAATGGATCAAAGTAGCTAATTGGATCGTGTCAAAATCCTTATGTTGATAAGGTATTGGACAGATCTAATACGCTTGATTCCAAGAATGGCTTCATACCAAAGGTCTTATGGCAATAATCTGAGCAAGATGAAGTGTCTTGGACACTAGCTGAGCTAGTAACAATATTAGTAAGAAGAAGTGTTTCTGAACACTATCTGAACTAATATTAATGAGTGTGAGTTCTAATGCTGCTGCAATAGACTCCATCATAAATGCCATATTTTGCGCTCGTCTAGATGCAGCTTAAGCATGACGAGAATATACCAATATATTCTGGTAATAGTCACTAAACAGTTACCAGAAATATCCCAAGTGTTGAGAAACACCAAGGATAGGTTCGTGGTAAAATGATAAAGTGACGAACCAGTTGAAAGTAGTTAGTCGGACAAAGACGATTCCCGGTTCCCACCTGGTTATGTCTCTTTGTCTGAATAGCGGTGCTAACTGTTGGAAAGGCTCCAAGCAGTGGACCGTAGAATAGTGCTTTTATCTGAATGGTGGTGTGCTCTATTGAAATTGTTTCAAGCAGAACACCGCAAACTCTCCCACAACCTAAGCACGGAATTTATTCTGTTGCTGTAGGTATAAGATATCTGAAGAGATGATCTTGATTCTAGTGGGAGTTATTTTAGTTATGTTGTAAACTTTACAGAGACATGCTATGGCAGTGTTTGTGTAAGTTAAGACTGACATCAGTATTATTTATTGATTGGATGATTAAATAATGGTCCCAAAGTACTTTATGGTAATCTTATGGGTCATCAAGTTGAAGACTTGATCATGAAACCCTATAAGTAAAAGATGACATAAATTATGATTGTCCCTAGTCAAGGTTGTTAAAATGGGACACTAACAACCGCGCAGACTAGTATGTGAGGTGACTGTTGGACTAAGTTTCATGGAGTCAATGATATGATTATCACAGTCAGTCACATAGATATATGTTGGTGAACATATGATCGGGCATGACCCGCTTAATGAGAACTCCACAGGATAGTTATATATAAGTGTCATGGGAGGTTCTCATTACGACTATAGAGTACAGTCCTTAGACCTGAGTTCATCATGCTTTCTAGCATATGAATTGGTGCGCTTTGACCTTGTCAAACGTCGTTCCGTAACTGGCGGCTATAACGGCATTATTTCGACGTATCATGAAGTATGTGTAGAAACAGGGATGGAACAAGATGGGATTTGTCCCTCCTGTGTAACGGGAGATAAATATCTTAGGGCCCATCGAAGATTTGATACTGAGAAAATGCATGGCCGTGCTCAAACGAGGTGATTGTCAGTCGTTTGTTTATCAGTATAGATCAGAAGTTCGATGAACATGATGTTGGCTATAATAAGGATGACACAGTCTCTTGCCTTATGCCATATCGAGATATAGTGACGAAGGGATTATAGGAATAGGTGATTCCAGTACAAGTGGGAGATTGTTGGGATTATGTTCTGAAATCACATTGTACTCTCTCTAGAGATAGTTGTACTGTCGAGATCGGACAATTCATGTGGTACTGGGTAGTCATAACGTTTTGCTAGAAACCGCTTATGACAAATGAGTTGTAACTCAATTCCAGTATCGTGTGAACCTACAGGGTCACACACCTAAGCAAGTTGGATATACTCTGCATGGGATAGATCATTGGCATATGGTCTGATCGATGTGTATTAGATACGCATCGAATTGAGTTTCAAAGAGGTGTATCGATCGACACCATTAGGTGCGTCGGTCGATACAAGACTTGTGTCGATCGACACCAATGGATGTGTCGGTCGACACAGTGGCGAATCCAAAACTGATGTTTCGGTTTGTGACAGAGTCGATATATAAGTGATCTTATTATTCGACCTAAGACATACGAGCCGCCCAGACAGTTTTCTGAGATAGAAAACAGAAGCTCTTCCTCTAGAAACTAAGGTCCCAAAGAGATCCGAGCACCGGCGCTAGCAACCCGGCGGATTCCAGCTTGTGTGCGTGTGGACTACGATAGAGGCGCAGCATCTGAGGCGCAATAGATCTCGTGCTACCTGATCAATCTTCCGCTGCTAAACACCAGGTAATCACGAGGTGAGATCCATGATTAAATTAACTAAACCCTAGATCCTAGGCTATCGGGAACTCGCGAGAATTCTGAATCTGTAGAATTGGCTCGGATTCCCAACATTTACATCTAGGAGTCGTGTGTTAGTTACCATGTCGGTGACAATGCAAACCCGTGGAAGATACCGAGATCATAGGGCCCAATGTTGTGTTTGGTATTGTTGCACGTTAGATAGATCGAGTCTAATCGAGGACATGTACCGCAGTGCCTTCGATTTCCTTAATTCTCTTTATCTTTGGAAAGTGCTTGTGTGTTGTGGGTTTATCACGACGTGGTAGTGCGTGATCGACCATTTGTTTTGTTGTTTGTTATTTTGGGGTTTTGGGGCGGGAAACTATAGACGCTAGATATATTAGAAGCCGTTAGTGGGGAGCCGATTCACTGGGTGATCTAAGATCGTTCATTAGACTCTTTTTGTATTTTTTTCAGGTTTAGTAGCGACGGGCGTGGGAGGTCCTCAGTGTAGTTTCGGGATTGCTTGTGGCGGGATTTTGATTCGGTGTTTTGATTGTTTTTCTCGGTTCGACTTTGGCGCCATTTTGTGTATGGTTTAATTGTGTGTTTGGAATGACAAATGTTTGTAAAAATGATAAACGTTTTGTAAACGTTTAGTTACTCAAAAATGGACATGCTTCCCTGGTATATTGGTTTAGTCCGAACCAACACAACTCATGGAAGCAGTACAAGTTGCAAAGCTTCGTACTTTGGAAATGAGGATAGCGGAGTCAAGGATGGGTCAGTTTGACCCTTTGTCTCAAACCGATCTATCTCCGGCTTCGTCCTGTGGCAAACTTTTCCTATTCGACTTGCACGGGTTGGACTTGGTCATGTTCTTGTTTGATTGTTGACCGGTCAGCTCGACGGTCAGTGGAGAATGGGAAGGGGGTGTTACAACATTGTTGTTATTAAGACTCTATAGGCTGTGTTAGATCCCGCAAGTCTAGAGATGACGTTCCGGTACTTCCGACCCGATTGGATCCTCAGGTAGTTACCTGATCGGACACGTGCCTTCGGGCAGTGGTGCTAGTTATGGTGTTAACCTACTGAGTGACGCCGGTATGTGTGTGGTCCGGAGAATACGGGGTCGCGTCATAGGGCCGGACTGCATGGAAACTCGGGTTGCCGAGGATAACTTGAGTCACCACGTATCGATGGACGGAGAACGGTGTCCTAGCCGTTGGACTTCGTGTTATCGTCTAGGAGTCGTGGGATGTTTTAGCTACCGTGGCGGCAGCTAAGTGTTCCCGTGGAAGTCACCGAGTTCGCAAAGTGGGCCCAGATGGTGTGGAGTTGTGTAGTGCCTCGATAGATAGATCGAGTCTAATCAAGAACATGTGCCGCAGTGTTCTCGATTTCCTTCGTTGGTGATTGTGTTGTTATTTGAATGCTTGTGTGTTGTGGAGCTCATCACGTCTTGGTAGCACGTGATCAGCTATTGTACTTGATTGTTATTTTGGGTTGGACGAGATTATTAGATTGTTAGCAGCCTTTAGTTGGGAGCCGTCTCACTGGGTAATCTTATATTGCACATTAGACTCTTTTGTGTTTTTCAGGTTTGGCGTAGCTCGGCGGACGCGTAGGATACTCGGAGTAGTCTCGGGTTGGCATTGGGTATCGGTTGTTTACGCATTTTGGCTTTATTTTCGGTTGCGGATTTTTTTGGGTACCCGCTAAACGATTTGTATAGACCGTATATTATTATGAATAAAGTTTATGATTTTAAAGTAATAAAAACGGAATAATTCTCTAATATACGGTTTCGTCCGAACCGAACATAACTCGTGGAAGCGGTACGGGTTGAAAAGCCTCGTATCGTGGAAACGAGGTAAACGGAGTCAAAGATGGTTTGGTTCAAGTCTCTCTCTCAAACCGGATTGTCTCTGGCTTTCGTATTGTGACAAACTCTTCTCGTATGACTCCTCGGGTTCGATCGGTCATGTTCTTGTTTGATTGTTGGCCGGTCAGCTCGTCGGTCAGCGGGAAACGGGAAGGGGGCGTTACAAAGAGAAATCCAATAAAGCTATATAAGAAAAACAGGCTCTCCATCGAGATAAAACACATAGAAAAGAGATCTAAAGGCTCAAAAAAGATCGAGCAACGCCGAAACTGACACCAAAACCTTATTCCAAAACTAGATAAGCAAATGATCAGAAATTATGCTTAACACAACAAAAGAACAAAAAATATAGAAAACTAAGAGCCTTGAATCGATTATCAATTCATCTTCTTCTGAAGAGTCAAAATATATGAAGAAGATATGAATCGATATATGATAGAAAGAATATTTAGAAAGAAAAAACGGTTCTTTAAACTTTTAATTCTTTTAAAATATATTTAATATGTTATTATAACATAAGAATAAACTTTCATGGACATTTTTTTAGAATTTGTATTAAAAAAATTTATACACAATATAAGTTTTATATGAATCCTCGTGAAATCTCAGTTATTTATTTACCAAAAAGGTTTCAAAGAACACTTTTTTTGTGTGAAAGAACATTTCAAAAACCTTAAAAAGGTTCAAAAACCTAAAAAGTGACATAGTGATCAAGTGGTTAAAGATTTACACTGGCAGATAGTGAGTTCGAATTCCAAAGGTGCCATTTTACAAGATTAATAGAGACAAGCTTATAAGTAAGTTTTCAGGAGCAGGTGGAGCCGTTGATCGTGATCGTTGATAGATTCTCGTAGAAGGATATAATATTATCCGTAAAGTATTATCTGTAAAAATGTAGCTGTAAAATAACTACTTCTCGATTGATTTTGTAAAAAAAGAAAAAGAAATTCCATTTTCTCCTACGATCTTCGCTTCTTTCTCTCTTTTAGGCACGATGTGTTGAAGATAGCTCTCTCTTCCTCTGTACATACTCTCTCTATACTCAGTGTCTTTGAAACAAAAGGGGATCAAATTTAGGGTTTTTGTGAGATTTTTGAGGCTGGACGGCCTTCAGCGATGTCTTCCTCGTCGCAATCTTTTGCGGCTGGACGGCCTGCATCCCTGGCTTCTCCGTCGCAATCGCACCGCTTTTGCGGGCCTGCAGCTACAGCTTCTGGTGGCGGAAGCTTCGACACTTTGAACCGTGTCATCGCTGACCTTTGCAGCCGTGGTAATCCTAAGGTAATTAAGAACATTGCAAAGTATTTTTCTTAGCTGGAGTAATCTCCCTGTTCGTGTTAATGGAAAAAAATAGAATTTTAGTTCTTATAGGTCTGGCAATTCGTAGGTCTTGATGTATAATTGGTTTCCTAAAGTGTGCGACTTTGTTTGGGGTTTGTATCTGATTTTAGTAAATTGGGATGCTTTTTGTTTGTTGTATTAGGAGGGAGCTCCTTTAGCGTTTAGGAAACATGTAGAGGAAGCAATTCGTGATCTTAGCGGTGAAGCTTCCTCTAGGTTCATGGACCAATTATATGACAGAATTGCTAATTTAATTGAGAGCACGGATGTGGCTGAAAACATGGGTGGGCTTAGAGCCATCGATGAGTTGACAGAGATTGGATTTGGTGAGAATGCTACAAAGGTTTCTAGGTTTGCGGGTTATATGAGGACTGTGTTTGAGTTGAAGCGTGACCCTGAAATCTTGGTGCTTGCTAGTAGAGTTTTGGGCCACCTTGCTCGGGCAGGTGGAGCAATGACTTCTGATGAAGTGGAGTTTCAGGTACGATGTTTGTTTCTTTCCCATTTCTATCATTGGTTCAGCTGATAGGTGCGCAAGTATTGATTTTTTCCTTTTTACAGATGAAAACTGCTTTTGATTGGCTTCACGGAGACAGGGTGGAATATCGTCGTTTTGCAGCCGTTCTAATTTTGAAGGTATCCTGACGTCGACTGTCCTATCCTTTAAAGCACCTGCTAAAAGCATGTCTCTTTTCTATTGGTTACTCACAACTAAAATGGAATATGAATGCTGGAAATATGGTTTGCGAGTATCGCTTTTCAATCCAGTAAATTAATACAGATATGGCTATGTTCTTGCAACATTGCAGGAGATGGCGGAAAATGCATCCACTGTCTTTAATGTTCATGTCCCTCAATTTGTGGATGCGATCTGGGTTGCATTAAGGGATCCCCAGTTGCAAGTACGAGAGCGAGCTGTTGAGGCTTTACGTGCTTGCCTTCGTGTTATCGAGAAAAGGGAGACTCGATGGCGAGTACAATGGTTCGTATTCCCTTTTCATTGACAATGATCATGTGTCCTAAAATGTTTTCCTTGGAACGATAGTACTATATTTGTTATGATATTTTTGAAACGTGTTGTTGCTATACTTTCATTTGCAATCCTGTTATGTGGTTTCACCCTCATTGAAGCGCAAGGTTATCTGGTGGTACTATGCATTTTTTGTGTGTGTGAATACAACTTATATTGGCTTTTTTTATTATACATTCTCCCCATGGTGATACTTGAACATATATAACATGATCTTCGTAGTCTGGATTGGAATTGTAGCGAACCTGTCTAGCTGGGTTGTCTTGCGTCAATGTTCTACACATTTTGAAGCTTTCGTCAAATTGATTACTGACTTGCAGTCTTTCTGCTGGATTTAAATATATTGTTGCCAACACAATGTCTCTAATTTAGCAAAAGAGTTTTCCTTGTTTGGTATGATATAAAATCAAGTGAACTGACCTTCTCCCCATCTGGCTTTTGCAGGTACTATCGAATGTTTGAAGCTACCCAGGATGGGTTGGGCAGAAATGCTCCGGTCCATAGTATTCATGGTTCCTTACTTGCTGTGGGGGAGCTATTGAGGTAAATACAGCAGTGAATTTATATTCTTAAAGCATCCTTTACAATAGTCAGACGCCCAAATTTATAACAAGAATATTTCCCGTAGGACTTTTTTTTCAACGATGCTATGTTTTTTCTTTGCCTTTGTATTTGCATTTTCCACTGTTTATAAAATATGTATTTCATGTATCTTCATTCTCCGCTCTGTGTATACCTGACCAAATTACTCTTAAAGGCATATCTGGTGTTGTGGTTTATGACTTAATGCTAGTGTTCGTTTACAGGAATACTGGTGAGTTCATGATGTCTAGGTACAGAGAAGTTGCTGAAATTGTCCTCAGATACCTGGAACATCGTGATCGCCTTGTACGCCTTAGCATCACCTCGTTGCTGCCTCGCATTGCACATTTCCTCCGTGATCGCTTTGTTACAAACTATTTAACGGTAAGTGACTGAGAAATTCTTTGAAACAAAAAAAATATCCGTAAAATGTGATCTGAGTTACTTTCTTGCAGATATGCATGAATCATATTCTTACTGTGTTGAGAATACCGACGGATCGTGCCAGTGGATTCATTGCCCTTGGGGAAATGGCTGGCGCTTTGGATGGTGAACTTATCCACTATTTGCCGACTATTATGCCTCATCTGCGGGATGCGGTGGGTTAAATTGGTTTCCTTGAACATATTAACTATTTTGTGTTTAGTATTTTCTTGGGTCTATATTTGAGCTGGACTAGAAAGAGGTTTCCTTTGATTATCTTTTCCATGTAGATTGCTCCACGTAAAGGTAGACCTTTGCTTGAAGCTGTGGCCTGTGTTGGTAACATCGCGAAGGCAATGGGATCCACAGTGGAAACTCATGTTCGAGATCTTCTAGATGTTATGTTTTCTTCTAGTCTGTCTTCTACACTTGTTGACGCTCTTGATCAGATAACCATTAGGTAATAATAGTTGAACGATAGAATTTTGTTACTACTTGCATTGATGTGTATTCTCTCGATGCTTGACAATTCTTTTGGGTTTGGGTCTCAGCATTCCTTCATTGCTGCCGACGGTACAAGATCGGCTTCTAGATTGCATTTCATTGGTTCTTTCAAGATCTCACTATTCTCAAACAAAGCCTTCTGTTACCGTGGTCCGAGGTAGTACAGTTAGCATGGCACCACAGCCTACTGATCCTAGTTGTTCAGCCCAAGTTCAACTAGCCCTGCAGACTCTGGCTCGTTTCAATTTCAAGGTCGGTGTTCCTTTCCGGAGACATTTCCAAAGAAAATGTAATTTTTGTTATTGAATTTCTGCTTTCTGGCAGGGGCATGATCTTCTTGAATTTGCTAGGGAGTCGGTTGTTGTTTATTTGGATGATGAGGATGCAACCACAAGAAAAGATGCTGCTTTGTGCTGTTGTAGACTAATTGCAAATTCTTTATCGGGGATCGCACAGTATGGTTCAAGCAGGTCAACTCGAGCTGGGGGAAGACGAAGGCGCCTTGTGGAAGAGGTTTGATATAAATACTGAAAGCCCTGTACATTTTTTTATTATTATTATTGCTTGTCTCTAAGTCTTCACTTTTTCTTATTACGGAAGGTTTCCTTTTAACCTTTCCTAAGTTTGACCTCCAGTATCCCACCTGCTTCCTGATAGCATGTATAATGGAATACCAGTTGTGGTTTCAATATTTTCTGCTTGCCTGAAAAGTGATATTTGGGTTCTGCAGATTGTGGAAAAGCTTCTTAGGACAGCTGTTGCGGATGCTGATGTAACTGTTCGCAAGTCTATATTTGTTGCTTTATATGGCAACCAATGTTTCGATGATTATTTAGCACAGGCTGATAGTTTGACTGCCATTTTCGCCTCCTTAAATGATGAGGTATGGATTTGTTATTTGTTTGAATAAAGTAGCATTTGACATACGACAATTCTATTCTGTAACAGATTTTTTATTTGCCTCTATTGGCTGTAAATTTAAAGCAGATTTTGGAAAAGTGATGATACTTTTGTTTCTTTATTTCTTGGTATTTTTTGTTCGCGTTTAGATATAGTTATATAGTGTTTCGAACTCCATCATTACCATACTACAATTAGACATCCATCTATCGCAGATTGACATATTCCTTGGACCTAGCTGGAATTACGGATGACTTACAATTGTATTGCTTTTGGAATTAATTTTGGTGGGTTCATGAAGTTAGTTACCTAATTACTCCCTTATAACAGAACCTTTGGATACCAAGGCATAGCCGGACTTTTGGTCGACTGATTTGCTTCGATTGTGTCACAGAACAGTCTTAGTTAGTTTAGTTGTACTGGAAAACTGCAGCTGAGGTAAATTAGTTCAGTGAATTGTGGATGGAATGCATATTTTGCGTTGGTGCATGCACAAAATGCTTCCGTGTGACACCCCTGTTAACTTGATAAGGATGCTTGGCTCATGTTTCACTTTGCCTGATTAATTTATCGGTTTATGTTACGTTTCAACAGGACCTTGATGTCCGAGAATATGCCATCTCAGTTGCTGGGAGGTTATCCGAAAAAAATCCAGCATACGTTCTGCCAGCACTTCGTCGCCATCTTATACAGCTGTTAACCTATCTTGAGCTGAGGTAACTGCAAATTTCTTTTGTTCTTATTATGAAGATTTGTTTCCTGTTATCAAGGATCTGTTGCATTGACTTCCACTGTAATGTCAGCAGTGCAGATAACAAGTGCAGAGAAGAGAGTGCTAAGCTCCTTGGTTGTTTAGTTCGAAATTGTGAACGGCTCATTCTTCCATATGTAGCTCCTGTGCAAAAGGTTTCATTTGAATTCTATTCACTTCTTAGATAATATGACTATTATTGTAGTTCACGAGATTGTAATTCTTTTTTTTTCTAGGCACTTGTTGCAAGACTTAGTGAAGGAACTGGAGTGAATGCTAACAATAATATTGTTACTGGAGTTCTCGTAACTGTTGGGGATCTTGCAAGAGTGGTAAGTTTATAGTTTTTCTATTAAGTGTCGATCTAAAGGTAATTGTGCTTTTGCTACACGTGGAATTTGCAGTCTAATTTTGACTCTTCCCAACTGTGCTGGCAAAGCATATTTCAAAATTATAATGGCCTAGCCAGTATCTAAGATGTTGTCTTTTATTGTCTTTAAGTTGATAAAGTGATGGCAATTTTTTTCCCTTCGTAGTTGTTATTTTGTTGGGTTTGGCTAAGACATTCCTCCCCTGTTTTTTGTTTCCCGTGCTTAGGGTGGCTTGGCAATGAGACAATATATTCCTGAGCTAATGCCTTTGATTGTTGAAGCTTTAATGGATGGAGCTGCTGTAGCAAAACGTGAGGTGGCTGTTTCTACCCTTGGTCAAGTTGTTCAAAGTACAGGGTATGGGATAGACTTCTACCTTCTTTTAGGAATTAAACTAAAGTTTTTTTTTTGTTCTATTTGTTAATCTTGCTAGGTGATTTTGAACATGCTAATTTTCTGCAAATTAAGAAAACACTACTATCTTGATTGGTGAAAGCTTGGTTCGACTAGATGGAGATACTGGATTGTAAGTTAATATATGACACAAATACAGGCTTCTAGTTCTGCTACTAGCTAGAGGCCTGAGCTATCATTAGGCTGTTGATGTATATCATATGTCAGGATTGGTTATATGTTTGTCTTGTGAACTACTAGGAGCAAATTCTAGATGAAATGCGATTGTTATCACTAGCCAGTTCTTCCATTGCCGTAGTTTCTCTCTGTTGGAACTTGCATTGTCTTGTTATTCTCTCCTCTGCATGCAAAAAGATTGATCTACCACGACCTAGTGTGTTATGCTGCTTAGATTTAATCAACTGTATTGTTGACGTTGACGAGGTTGTAGACATGTAGATAGTGGGGTGATTGATCAACTGCACGTTGCATTGAATAGCTTGGGGCACGTTTTTCATGTGCTATATATTGTGCACATAACTAATACAGTATCAAGGGGGTTCCAGAACATCAAAGTCCTCCCTGCATGTTATTTATGGCTCGCATTTCATTGTTAACGTAGGTATGTTGTGACTCCGTACAAGGAATACCCGTTATTGCTTGGCTTACTCTTGAAATTGCTAAAGGGTGACTTAGTGTGGTCTACCAGACGAGAAGTGCTCAAGGTAGCTTCTAGAGAAATAAATTTCTAAGCTCGACTATACTAGAATACAGTTTATGTGAAAACATTGGTTATATCGACAGGTTCTTGGAATTATGGGCGCTTTGGATCCTCATGTGCATAAACGTAACCAACAGAGTTTATCAGGATCACATGGTGAAATTCCTCGTAGTACTGGTGATTCAGGTCAACCTATTCCATCGATTGATGAGTTACCTGTGGAACTCCGGCCATCATTTGCTACATCTGAGGATTATTACTCAACGGTTTGTTCTAAACCCGTGTGAACATTTTGCAATTGTAGCCTGAATCGTGCTCATATTACCTACCTCGTCGTTGTAGGTTGCGATCAACTCGCTTATGCGAATTCTTAGAGATCCATCACTTCTTAGTTACCACAAAAGGGTTGTTAGATCCCTGATGATCATTTTCAAGGTAACAAAAACCATTTTGACTGTTCTTACGAATAAACTTATGATGGAATTGGTATGAACACGTTACAATTCTATCACATCTTTGTCTTTGCGAGGTTAGTCGATGGGATTGGGATGCGTGCCTTATTTGCCAAAGGTATATAAAATATTATATCTCCGGAAGCTTTTCAATCAATACTATTTCCGTTTTACCTTTCAATATCTTTCCATGTAAATACTATCAAAGCCCTTTCTGTGGTTTCCTTAACCACGCATACCTAGTACGTTACTTCTGAGTTCGATTACTTTGTATGGCGTAATGATTTTTGACGTCAGATATTTGAGATTTCTCAACTTTGTTCTGATTTAAAAACACTTTTTTATATTGTTATTATTCTGACGGGCTAGGTCACTGCCATATTTTTTATGCACTTTAGGGCTCCTGTGACGTTTTGCTAATTTGTTTTTTTAAGGTTTTACCTGAGCTTTTTCAAACTGTTCGCACATCTGATGAGAACTTGAAGGACTTTATTACATGGGGTCTAGGGACTCTTGTTTCTATCGTGCGCCAGGTATATCCACATTAACATTTGTAGTTATGGCCAAAATACGAATGACTTTGTGTAAACTCTTAGTGTGTGTTATCTGTCTACAGCACATACGAAAGTATCTGCCAGAGCTGCTCTCACTAGTCTCTGAACTATGGTCATCCTTCACCTTGCCAGGTCCGGTACGCCCCTCTCGTGGTCTTCCGGTAAGTTGTATGTGGCCTAGAGTGCGATATGTTTCTTATTGCTTTACGGCATGTATCTTATGCAGAGTACTTCGTCTCTCTTACTGATCATCAGGTTCTGCATCTACTGGAACAGCTCTGCTTAGCACTTAATGATGAATTTAGAACTTATCTTCCAGTCATCCTTCCATGTTTCATCCAAGTATTAGGTGACGCGGAGCGGTGTAATGATTACATCTATGTTCCTGATATTCTCCACACGCTTGAAGTGTTTGGCGGTCAGTAAAACTTTTCTCCTCATAGTCTTTTTGTATCACTAAGGCATGTGAGTAGTAGTAATTAACGTATGTAATTTTTTAACCGGAACATAACGTGGTTCCACGGTATCATATCGTCTTTTTTAAACAGTGAGAGAAAATCCAAGTTTTATGTATATATCGAATCTTTGAATAGTCAAGTTGTTACTACGTTATTTCTATTTTCATACCTTGGCAAGACTTCACTCCTATGGTTGACCCTTAAGAGTGCATATGTGCAGGTACACTTGATGAGCACATGCATTTACTCCTTCCTGCCCTTATCCGACTGTTTAAAGTAGATGCTCCTGTAGCTATAAGACGCTATGCCATCAAAACTTTGACAAGAGTAATCCCGTGTGTTCAGGTTAGGAGGTGTTTTTTTTTAATTATTTCATTTCTTTATGTTGCTGACCCTGGCAATATTCCATATTAATCTTCTTGTAATACCTTTTTAACTATGGTATATCTTCAGGTTACTGGTCATATCTCCGCTCTTGTGCATCACTTGAAGCTAGTATTAGATGGGTGAGTTTCCGTCTTCTTTTCATGACAACTGAAAAGCTCAAGAATTATAATATATCTCTTTGAAAACTTATCTGTGCCTTTCTGGATATGCCGATTGTCTGGACTTAGAAAACAGTGTTTTTGTTTACTTTTTCGTAAGGTCTTTCCACAATGCTTCGTTTATAGTTAGGCGCATTGTGTCACTATCTGGGTTCTCTTTATAATGACCGGGTTCCTCCAATTAAAAAGTGGATTTGAAATGAGACATCCATAACATCCTAGAGTTAGCAAGGCATTATCAGAATAGAATTTGATTATTATCATTATCTTTCATTTTGTCATTGCTTACTGTTACAAATCTGTTTTCCATGAGTTGTTTAGATTGCTCTTAAGTAATAAATTTGTGTGGCCCGTTTTTTTGTCTTTTCTTTTGGAACTCTTCAGATGTAAATGAAAATTCCTTACATCATGGAATTTTATTTGCCACTATCAATTTGACTATATAATGTTTTGGTGGATTGTCGTTTCGTGGTTATAGTTTCTCGTGTAAATTTTCTTATGGGGTCTTTGCTGTCATCTCAGGAAAAATGATGAGTTGCGGAAGGATGCAGTCGATGCACTATGCTGTTTGGCTCATGCTCTTGGAGAGGACTTCACCATATTCATTGAATCAATTCACAAGCTTTTGTTGAAGCATCGCTTGCGGGTCCCTTTTTTACTATCTTCTACATATAATGGCACTATAAATATATCGTCGTGTATTTTGTATTATAGCTTGCATGCATACAATTTTTTCTGTATATATACTTTTTCTGTAAAATTTAAAACTGTACAATATTTTTTCAGCATAAGGAGTTTGAGGAAATTCATGCTCGATGGCGGAGACGTGAACCATTGATTGTAGCTACAACAGCAACACAACAGTTAAGTAGGCGACTGCCAGTCGAGGTTATCAGGGATCCTGTAATTGAAAATGAGATCGATCCTTTTGAAGAAGGAAACGACAAAAACCACCAGGTACTCTTTGTTGTGTCATTTTTACACACAGATCCTCGATGTGTTATAATTTTGTTACTCAAGTTTCATGTTGAGCTCATTATTTAACTGTAATATTGTACAACTTTCTGGTCGGTAGTTTTCTTGTTAATGGCATAGTAATTTGGTAAGAGTGCTGTGAAGGTGACAACCCATGGGTGTGGCCTAATGTAGGATTGCTTAGTTGAAAAGGTTGATCTTTTAACCAGCTTGTTTTTTTTTTTCGTTTTTCTTGATGGGTGCCTGTAATAGGCAGCCTATCTGTGTATAACAACGTACACATTGAAGTTCTGTCTCGACAACCAACCTGAGCCATTTGCTTCAATAAGTTTGTAAAATATGTCCCCCACCACCCCTGCTTTTTTTTTTTGTATGGGCATTCCTTCAGCTTATGTAGACAAATAAAAAAAACATATATGCGTTCGATTTAATATGATCCTCCTGTAAAGTTTCTTTAGCCTTCCTTTGTTTTGAAAGAGCTAAAACTGTTACTTATGGCTTTTGATAATCTGTCTAACAGGTTAATGATGGTAGACTACGGACAGCTGGAGAAGCTTCTCAACGCAGTACCAAGGAAGATTGGGAAGAATGGATGAGACATTTTAGTATTGAATTGCTTAAAGAGTCTCCCTCTCCCGCATTGAGAACTTGTGCAAAACTTGCTCAGTTGCAGGTGTTTCATCTATACTCTTTCTTTTTCTCTCTCTCATAAGGCTATGCATTTTAATGACTGTATTTTCCAGCCTTTTGTCGGGAGAGAATTGTTTGCCGCTGGTTTTGTCAGTTGCTGGGCACAGCTGAATGAAGTTAGCCAGAAGCAGTTAGTTAGGAGCTTGGAGATGGCTTTTTCATCTCCAAATATCCCTCCTGAGATTTTGGCGACACTACTCAATTTGGTACGTTCTTTGTTAAACTACAAGAAATTAAGTATGTCCCGCAACTATGGTTATGCTCATTGAACGCTAGGGTTTTAACCCTAGGAAAATAGGCGAATACATAGTGTTAGCTACGTCTTGCTAAACTGGAAACAAAAATCGGCTTAGGTCACCATTTCCGTTATGATTGCACCTGTTAATCTTTCACTGGAAAAAACATCTTTTGTTGCCAAAGCCTTTCTTGGAAACATGATGCATAGATTTTGTTTTATCCAATATTAACACTAGTATCCGAGTTTCTGCTTAAGACTGGATAAAGAATCATACTCTTTGAGTCAAAATGAACCTACCTCTGTGTGTGATCTTGTTGCTTGATCCTATCACATGAGCTTGATTTCCTCAATACTCTTCTTAGGCAGAGTTTATGGAACATGATGAGAAGCCTCTTCCCATTGATATTCGTCTCCTGGGGGCTCTTGCTGAAAAGGTTTGCGTCACTTATTTCCTAAGTTATGGCACTTCTGTCCTTTTCGAATCAAGCAACTTATTTTCGTGGTAATGGTGCGATTTTCAACTTTTCAGTGCCGTGTTTTTGCCAAAGCTTTGCATTATAAAGAGATGGAATTTGAAGGTCCACGTTCGAGGAGGATGGATGCCAACCCAGTTGCTGTTGTTGAGGCTCTTATACACATAAATAATCAGTTACACCAGCATGAGGTACATTAGTTTTTGTATTTTATTTCTACCACTTCACCATCTTTGTTATGTGTCACTATTGATTGTTTGGGATTTGTTGTCATAGGCTGCTGTCGGCATACTGACCTATGCTCAACAACATCTTGATGTGCAATTAAAAGAATCATGGTAACATAACTTTTCTCAATCTTAATGCACTTACTTCCGGTTCTGTGTGATAGGCGTGCAGACAGAAGATTGTGTGGTTACTAGTTTCTTTAATCCCAATTAGTTGAAAAGCAGTAACAGTGTTTGTTTTTAGGTATGAGAAGCTGCAGCGATGGGATGATGCACACAAGGCGTACACTTTGAAAGCATCTCAAACATCTAATCCCCATTTTGTATTAGAAGCCACATTAGGTAACCAATTCTTATAGTGGGAAGATTCTGTGTTTTTCCTTTTATATAATTTCTCGTGGAAGTGGAATATAAGGTTTTGTGTTTTTTTGGCGGTCGATATGTATTGTCAAGCTTTGAGCAGCTAGCATCGCATAAAGATTAAAGAATTGTAGGTCTTAATTTATAACATTCTTGCTCTGAGACACTATTTGGCAGAACAAAAAAGTCATTGCATCTGTTTTATGTACATAAGCTCCAGACATCTATTCATAATTCCATATGGCCTTTTATTCATCACCTGGACAGTTAAATCTTATGTTTACTATTAATATGAAGGCTGAATTTATCCTCTATGATTTTCTGAGATTTGAAGAGTATCTTGAGTTGCTTACACCTCCTAGAATTCATCTCCCTAAGATTCATAAGCTGATGGCTGCTCTCTCCTAATTTTTGGGATTTTTTTCCCAGTGGTGATCATACCATTTTCTTGTGATGCTTCGTCTTTCCCTTTAATGAAATGTCTTGAATCTGTAGCTTATTGACCATGCTGTAGGAAAAATGAGATGTCTCGCTGCACTTGCACGATGGGAGGAGCTCAATAATCTCTGCAAAGAGTACTGGAGTCCAGCTGAGCCATCTGCACGTCTGGAAATGGCACCAATGGTTGGTAACATATGCTTATGCTAAATTGGGTAAGACGTCTGCATTATTACATGGGTGTCTTTTTGCAACTATACTAGGCTGCAAATGCTGCATGGAATATGGGAGAGTGGGATCAAATGGCGGAGTATGTGTCTCGGTTAGATGATGGCGATGAAACAAAACTTAGGGGTTTAGCAAGCCCTGCTTCTAGTGGCGATGGAAGCAGTAATGGCACATTCTTCAGGGCTGTTCTGTTAGTTCGGAGGGCGAAGGTACACTTGAACCTATGCTTTTCAGCTTTTGTGCTTTAAATTTCTTAAAAATTATTTGCACTTGTTTATGTGTATTTGTTCCTGTGGTTATTTTTCATTTCCTTTTTAGTATGATGAGGCGCGGGAATATGTTGAAAGAGCTAGAAAATGTCTTGCCACAGAACTTGCAGCGCTGGTAGGTTATTCATATCTGGCAGCATTTCTTATTAACTTTTGTTTATAATTTCTTCATTTGATGTGATTAAGGGATCAGAAGTAAATCAGCAAGGATATTTGTAGCTACATAGTTTCAGCCTTTTCCATTATGTCTTTGAAACTATTTGAGTACGTCACGGAATGTTGGAAGTAGGAAGATACATTCTTGACATCTTAGTTGCATTGTTGAGCTCTTTTAGACAACATTTTGTGCATGCTATCGTTTGGTTCCTGTCAGTAAAAGCATCATGTAATGACAATGGTTGCCTTCTTAGTTGCTTTTGAGTATTTCTCACGTGGACTGAAAAGTTGTACCTGTCTTTGTCCATTTTCTATAAATACGCTTCTGCAGGTTTTGGAGAGCTATGAGCGTGCTTACAGCAATATGGTTCGCGTCCAGCAGCTGTCAGAACTAGAGGAGGTCAGATCTCAATTTATTCAAGATCCTGGCAACCCTCCTTAACCACCTGGGTTGAAGGGAAAGCAGGAGCAAAGTCTAAATTTTTATTTGATCACATTATGTATTAACATATACATGATGGCTTCTTATTTCTTTGTATTTTTTTTCTTCCTGTTCTATCGATAATAGGTAATTGAATATTATACGCTACCTGTGGGTAATACTATTGCTGAAGAACGGAGAGCCCTAATTCGTAATATGTGGACTCAGCGGATTCAGGGATCTAAGCGTAATGTGGAGGTACATTATTTCCTGTGTTTACATGTTATTTGAGCCACTGAAATGAATGACTAGTTATATGGTATTCTAAGCATGAAATATTGCTGTATGGTGACTTTAGTAAATGAATCTTTCTAATAAACATGAGTTTTTCCTTAGTATATCATGTTTTGCTTCACTTATTTTTCATCTTTTGAATTTATAAATAAAGTAGCTTCGTTAGTCAAAGCGTGTATCATCATAGGTACACCTAAATAATAAGCAAACAAGGAATTTAGTTGGCATTTTTATGGAGTGAACTCAGTTGTTCCTTATGATAGTCTGACTTTTAATACTTTGTATTCTCAATACTGCTCAGGTGTGGCAAGGACTTTTGGCTGTTCGGGCACTTGTGCTACCTCCGACAGAAGATGTTGAAACTTGGCTCAAGTTTGCCTCGCTTTGTCGAAAAAGTGGGAGGATCAGTCAGGCGAAGTCTACTCTACTCAAGCTCTTGCCGGTATTGACCTTTTTCCTTTTGGTTGTAGTATTCTGTTAGAGCAGCTTTACTCTGTTTTGTCTAACATGGGACATCCTATAATTTTGTAGTTTGATCCAGAAGTATCGCCAGAAGACATGCAATATCACGGACCTCCACAAGTGATGCTTGGATACTTAAAATACCAATGGTCACTTGGAGAGGAACGTAAGCGCAAAGAGGCGTTTACCAAGCTGCAGGTATGTCATATTCGAATTAGCTACTTGCATTGTTTGGATTAATTCTCTTGCTCACATTTTCCCAATTCCTTGTTTAAATGGCCCTGTTTCTTCCCTAATGTAAATTAAATGTTGCTAGATGCTGACGAGGGAACTCTCATGTGTGCCACATTCTCAATCTGACATGCTGCCTAGTATGGTATCTAGCAAGGGTGCAAATGTTCCACTTCTTGCACGTGTAAATCTCAAACTGGGAACATGGCAGTGGGCACTTTCTCCCGGATTGAGTGATGGGTCTATTCAAGGTGAATATTAGTTACTTTTAACTGTGTAAGTGTAGTCAAACTATGTCTGAACATAACATTCTGGTGACAATATACTGCTCTTTTCCAGAAATTCTTGATGCATTTAGCAAATCTACCATCTATGCTCCGAAATGGGCTAAGGCATGGCACACATGGGCGTTATTCAATACGGCAGTGATGTCTCATTATATTTCAAAAGGTCAAATTGCTTCCCAGTTTGTTGTTGCTGCAGTCACTGGATACTTTCATTCTATAGCATGTGCAGCGAATGCCAAAGGAGTTGATGATAGTTTACAGGTAAAGCGTGCATGCTTCCTTGGATTTTCCATGTTTTACGTACCAAACCCGTGACTTTCTTTTCTTCACCTTGTTTTGCCACATAAATTAAGTTCCTACCTTGCTGCTACTCTTATACTTGTTGAAGTGAGAAGTTTTTTTGCAACACTAGTTTTCTTTTTATTTTCGTTTGCATAGAAAAAAATGTCGTTCCTTATTTTATGATCAAACATTAGTGGTTTGTGTATGAGCTTACCCTTTGAGATCTCTAATATGTAGCTAAAGATGATTGCTCTTAGGGAGTTTGATCGAAAGTTTGATTGCTTCAGACTGACGTTTACTCTGGTGTTAAATCTACGGTCTCTTTTAAGAATGTAAACGCTGTATATACTATTGGCTAATATATCCTAAAAATGTCTGGATCAGGAGATTCCTTTGTTTGCCTTGATTTCTAAGTTGCTTTTGTTGAATTAGTTTTCCCTTCTGTCTCATTTCCTTAGGATATACTGCGTCTTCTCACGTTATGGTTCAACCATGGAGCTACGGCTGATGTCCAAACAGCATTGAAGAGAGGATTCAGTCATGTCAACATTAACACATGGCTTGTTGTGTTGCCTCAAATAATTGCCAGGATACATTCAAATAATCGTGCTGTCAGGGAACTGATACAGTCTCTTCTCATCCGCATAGGAGAAAACCACCCACAGGTTTGTAGTTTTCCATTTTTAAAAAAATTTAAAATCTTCATCAATATTACGAATTTGTGATAGATATGAATAAGTTTTGCTGTGCCATTTTGATAGGAAATTTTCCTGCTTCGATTTGAATTTGATAATACAGACATTTGATCTCTTTATTATCAATTAAGTGTCATACTAACCCCGGAATTCATAATTTCTCCCTGACTATTTTTTTCCAAAAATGTTTTCAGGCTCTTATGTATCCCCTTCTCGTTGCATGTAAATCAATAAGCAATCTGCGGAGAGCTGCAGCTCAAGAGGTGGTTGATAAAGTTCGCCAGCACAGTGGTGCCCTTGTGGATCAAGTTAGTAGTCATCTTCTTGTGTTTAGCTTTATCTATTTATTTGAAAATATATTCTTTTAACTGAGCTAATTGGTGACCCCTTTCCTTTTACCCCCACAACAACCAAAAAACAGGCACAACTTGTATCACATGAACTTATCAGGGTTGCTATACTTTGGCACGAAATGTGGCATGAAGCACTAGAAGAAGCTAGTCGCTTGTATTTTGGTGAACATAACATTGAAGGAATGCTGAAAGTACTTGAACCATTACATGAGATGCTTGAAGAAGGTGCAAGAAAGGACAATACGACCATACAAGAGAGAGCATTTATAGAGGTAGGGCCATTTTCAATACTGGTTTTGTAACTTGGGTATAACTTAGTGTTTTTCGTACACTTACGGGGCTTTCACTGTGTCTCTACGGTATCGATGATTTCATCTTTCTCTAGCACAGAACTGTACATCATTGCAGCATCTAGTTTTGTTTTTGCCATGTAACCTGAGGTCATTTTTTTGTATGTGAACGGGATGATGTTTTTTTCGTAACAGCAACTGAAGTTAGTGTATTGTTGATGCAGGCATACCGTCACGAACTGCTAGAGGCATATGAATGCTGTATCAATTACAAGAGAACTGGAAAAGATGCTGAACTTACACAGGTGACCGAAAATTTACACAAAATTTCAGATGAGTTCTTGCTCGTCATCTTAGGAAAGGACAGGAGTTGACCTGTTTTTCTTTACAATTGTTCATCTTCATTAGGCTTGGGATCTTTACTATCACGTTTTCAAACGGATTGACAAACAGCTGGCCAGTCTCACGACATTGGATTTGGAAGTAACTATATCCTCTTTTCTTTGGTTCTCTCTTCCCTTTTTTACTTCCTGAGCTGACTGTCACATTACATGTTGGATAGTCTGTTTCTCCTGAATTGCTGCTGTGTCGTGACTTGGAGCTAGCTGTTCCTGGAACATATCGTGCGGGTAACATTTTGAACTTAAGTTTGTCTGAGCTGATTTATGTTTTTAACCCAGGATTCCGTGCTTACATCCATGCGTCGGTTTTCTTTAAATTAGATGCCCCCGTTGTGACGATAACATCGTTTTCTCGCCAACTTGTTGTCATAACCTCTAAACAACGACCACGGAAATTGACTATTCACGGAAATGACGGTGAGGACTACGCCTTTTTGCTAAAGGGGCATGAAGATCTAAGGCAAGATGAGCGTGTTATGCAGGTGATTTAAAACAAAAAAACAAAATCAGCTGTGCAGTATTCTGATGAATTCTGATTGATATTTTGTAATTGAAGTTTGCAATATATATAAACAATTTTTAACTACAAGATAACACTTGTCTCTTTCCTCTATTGTGTTTCAGCTTTTTGGTTTGGTGAACACTTTGCTCGAGAATTCCAGGAAAACTGCAGAAAAAGATCTGTCCATCCAACGGTATTCTGTAATACCACTCTCTCCCAATAGTGGACTCATTGGATGGGTTCCGAACTGTGATACCCTTCACCATCTTATTCGAGAATACAGAGATGCGCGAAAGGTTTGTCTTGTATTCATCAAGGGGTTTTCACTCTTGAAGTTATCTGCAGTTTCTGTTGATTCTTACACATGCCTTTCTAAATTTCCAGATCATTCTTAATCAAGAACACAAACATATGTTGAGTTTTGCTCCAGACTACGACAATCTACCGCTTATAGCAAAGATTGAAGTATTTGAGTACGCTCTAGAAAACACAGAAGGAAATGATTTGTCCAGGGTATTCAATTTCTTTAACTTTAGTAGTTTTTTTCTTGGCTAAAGTAACTAATCTGGAATACCAAGTTGCTTCAATTCTCCTAACTTGGTAGGTTCTTTGGTTAAAAAGTCGCTCCTCAGAGGTATGGCTGGAGAGAAGAACCAACTATACTAGAAGCTTAGCAGTTATGAGTATGGTATGTGGTTGCTTTCATCCTTTGTTATCCACTTGTTTAGCATCGAAGTAGAATTTACTCATGTTTAACTTGCGATTTAAACGAACTTTTCGCATTACTTTTGTGTCAGGTTGGTTATATTCTTGGGTTAGGTGATCGACACCCAAGTAACCTTATGCTACATAGATACAGGTACATAAAAAGTAAAAAGGGTTTACATTACTTTAAAAGATCCAACTTTTGGTTCTATTTCTTGATCAATGGTTTCAATTTTGCAGTGGTAAAATATTGCATATTGACTTCGGAGATTGTTTTGAGGCGTCTATGAATAGAGAGAAGTTTCCTGAAAAGGTATTACCTATACTGTTTTCCTCATAATACTGGTTTGCGACAATTGTGAGTATTGAAAAAATCGATATGAGCAGAGAGCTTTATTGGCTAAAAATGATGTTAGGTTCCGTTCCGTCTGACAAGAATGCTTGTCAAAGCAATGGAAGTAAGTGGCATCGAAGGAAATTTCCGCTCGACATGCGAAAATGTTATGCAAGTTCTCAGAACTAACAAAGACAGTGTAATGGCAATGATGGAGGCGTTTGTGCACGATCCTTTAATCAATTGGCGTCTTTTTAATTTCAATGAAGTCCCTCAATTAGCCCTGCTCGGTAACAACAATCCCAACGGTCCTTCTGTTGTTGAACCTGAGGAAGTAGATGAAGATCCCGCTGACATGGACCTTCCTCAGCCTCAAAGGAGTACTCGAGAGAAGGACATTCTTCAGGTTTCTATTGAAAATCTTTCTCTTGCTAGTATAACTCTTTCTTAAAAATAAAATAAAGAAAATGGTTGACTTTTTGTTGTTGTTGATTTGTTTCTTGGATTATTTCAGGCTGTGAATATGCTTGGAGATGCTAATGAGGTTTTGAACGAGCGTGCAGTAGTTGTAATGGGTCGTATGAGTCATAAGCTTACTGGCCGTGATTTCTCTCCGTCTGCAATTCGAAGCAATCCCATTACTGATCACAATAACTTGCTCGGAGGAGATTCTCATGAAGTCGAACATGGTTTGTCTGTCAAAGTTCAGGTTCAAAAGCTAATCGATCAAGCCACTTCCCATGAAAATCTCTGTCAAAACTATGTTGGGTATGTTCTTCTCCACTCTTCTGCTTATCTGTTATCATTGGCATAAGTTTTGTTTCTGAGATATGTTAAGTCATTTATATTGATACAGAGGTACATTGGAATAATTTTTGCAAAAAATGTGAATAATTTTTCTTGTTTTTTTTTTGTTGCAGGTGGTGCCCTTTCTGGTGAGATGGATCATCTGTACATTTTTATTGTAAATAGGCTTTGTAAGATTTCAACTAAGTTGCATTTATTTGGATTTAATACGATAATAAACTATGTTCTTTTTTATGTAAATAGTTTTTAGGTCCTTAGTCATGTATTATATAACTTTATAAAGATGCAGCGTGGTTGAATAAACGGGCATGTCACATTCTTTACATTTTTTTCTATTTTGCATTTGGAATAACCATTTCTCAGTCACCTCCCAAGGTATTTTATGAATATATTTTTTTTCCGCAATACCATTTCATTTCATTGCCGGATGGTCCATTGGGCAAGTTCAGGAGATACAAAGTACAAAATTTAAAAATTAGTACAAGCATAATGGGCTCGATGGCCCAATCGAAAAGAACCGAAAACCAGTTTGCGGATAAGCCTGAAAGCTGGAACATCGAGGATGCCACGCATCACGATCGGCATGCAAATCACCACCAACCTTGAATTCCGGCATTAATAGTTATTTATAGTTTTCTAAGTTAATTTTCCATATAATCGAACTTGAAAATCTTTCAAATTCCTTTCCTTAACATATTCATAAATTCCTTAATCTAATCCCTAAATTTAATGCATAATTTTTTTTTATAATGACGTTTAGAATATTGCTTTTTTAATATATTTTATACAAGATATTAACCGAATTTTAATTTATTCACTAAATCTGGAAAAAAAATTAAATTAGTTCTGGAGTCCTAAAATTTAAACAACATATAAATTAAGTCTATAAAAACTACATAATAATTAGTTATCACACGTAAAATAATATGAAAACAAAAAAAAAACAAAATATATGATTATCTTCTCTTGGTAGTTAGCACCATCTTATCATATGATTTAATTAATCATAAAATATAATTTAATTTTTTATATATCTCATTTATAAAATATCAATTTCTAATTAATTTTAAAATATATAACAGAAACATAAACCCGCGTTCCAGTAGCGCATATCAAAATCTAGTAACAGTAATTAAAAGAACAATCCCTTTTTCATATTTTCCTCCATTCGACTTGTACGCTATTTCGGAGCGAAAGAAATAGACATCAAGTGACTTCCTCTCTCTCTTTTTTTGTCAACTATCAAGTGACTTCCTTTTTTTCCACTGGAAGATTACCATTACATTATCGAGATCGGATACGTTTTTGGAATATAGACTTAGAAATCTAAAGCCGGCTATCACAGATCGATACCGGAGCCAAAGGCCGGCGGATTAAAAGACAATCCCCAGAGACAACAACAACATAAGACACCATGACTAAACAAATATACGACGAAAACAAATACCGCTAGACAGAGTATGCTAACGTCAACTGATAAGAGCCACAAGTCAGGATAGAAGCAAGTAGAGAAGACTACGAAGAGGTAGCGAGCACCAAACACCGAGAGAGGAAATGAGTGTGACATCTAAAGCCGAGATTATTGAGGTTTACCCACCACCACTCATTATATTGCTCTACCACTTAGAGCCATGATCCAGACGTCTGCAGATCAAACCAAGGAAGACGAGGGAGTCAAATGTTACCACTCGCCAGTGAACGACTAGATGCTAAAAAGACCGAAGCCTCAATCCCTTAAAGTTGTGCCGGAGAACCCTTGCCCGAGGTAGGAGACCCAAAGCAGAAAATAGAGAAAATAACCACATGAACTATGCCGATGCACCAGCAACAAGGGAAATCACACTCCCAATGCATAGAAACAACACCACCTGAAACCTAATAAACCTATTACACACAGCCACAACGAAGATAACGAGCCCGTCACAATACCCAAAGCCGAAAGCAAGGTATCTCCCAATCACAAAGCTGAAACTCAAGCTGATAACATGACCATAGCAAAACCAAGGACGCACGTAGCTAGATCTGTCTTACGGACAACCAAGAGATCAAACCAGACATAAACCAAACATTTATCCTAAACTACCCACAATGCCTCCCAACAAAAATCCACAGCAAAGATAAGGAAATCTGACTCACAAATCACAACTCACCACAAGCGCACGCAGATCCGCCAGAGGAATACGACCCATCAATCACACACGGCTTCGGCAAGCAACTCGCCAGAAGCAAAAAACAGATGAAGAAGTGACGCCGGAACGGAGGGAAAATCTGGAGGGCCACACGCTTTCGCCGGAGAAGGTGAACAATCACCTGAACCCGAAACTTGCGCCTTGAACCACCACCATTCGATCCGCCGGGAGAAGAGAACAGAACCGAACCATATGCCGGAGATCCAGGAAACGTCGGGAAACAACGCCAGAGACAGAAAAAATAGGACAAAGAGGGCCCTCCCCGGCTCCGTCAAGTGACTTCCTCATTGGTGCTATTGTTAAATTATAATTCTTCATCTTTAAAGATAATAGTAATTTATATTTTATGTTTAAAATTTTTTATCAACTTTTGCCGTACTCGGCAAAAACAAAGTATTTAACTTGTCCAAAAGTATCATACGTCGCCGGAGTGGCGATCTGAAAACTATAAACTATCTAAAAACTTTTAAAAAGCTCTTAAAATTTTTTTTTAATATCCAGTGCATGGTTTGTAAATCTCGAGACCTAAATTTCTTTATTTATATAAATTAGGAGAAAACCTGTGCGTTTGTTTTATTAAGTAAATATTTATTTATTTATTTTGAGTGTTAATATTTATATATATTTTTATTTCATATTTTATATTTTTTACGATCATAATAATCTCCAGAAGATAACATGTGCTATTATTAAATTAATCTATATTATAAATAATATATTTGACAAGTTTTTAATTATATATTTTTAAGAGTTTTATTCTTTAAAAAAAATTGCATCAACCTTTTTATCATCATTTTAATATTTTCATATATTATGTAGAATCTATATATTTGCTAGTTATACATTTTCAGACATTCAAATCCTAATATTACAATATATATATATCGATCTTTTCTTATCATCCTTCCAATCTTTTCATAGATTATTTTAAATATATTTATTTGTTATTTATACTTTTCATTCATGAAAATCTTAATATTACAATAATGTTTTAATTTTATTGATAATTTTGAATTTTGTTAGTTTTGTTGATTTCATTTATTTTTATTTTCTTATATTTTTATAATCTCTTTGTTTTTATTATCATTTTATCTACTTTTTATCACATGTCTCTTTGTAATCTTGATAATTATCACTTTTATTATTTATATTTTTCATTCATCTAAGTTTAATATTAAAATAATTTTTTAATTTTTTATTTATCTATTTGAATTATTTAATTTCATTGTTTTCTTCTTTTTCATATGCTCTTATATTTTGTATAGTTTTTGTTTATATTGTCATTTTATCTACGTTTATCACATTTATTTTTATTCTTATTAATTATCACTTTATTATTTATTTAAAAAAATTCTATCTTTTTTGCTTCTAAGTTTTTCAATAGTTTAATTTTATCATATTTTGTAGTATTTTTAGTTGTATTAAGATTTAGATATTTTGTTAATTTATTGAACAAAAATATTAAAGATGTATTTAAATCTTATAATATATAATATTTATATATTTATGAGATAAATTAAATTTCAATTTAGTTTAACTTATATTTATATTTTAATAACTTTTAACTAATTAAATGATTTTATATTAAATAATTTATTTTTAAAATAATTAATATTTTAATGATAATGATGTGAAAAAATTATTTTAGAAAGATCAATCAAGTGGTCCAACCATTATAGTATATATAGATTTTGAAGTATTTTTACTTGTATTAAGATTTAGGTATTTTGTTAATTTATTACACAAAAATATTAAAGATGTATATAAATTTTATAATATATAATATTTATATATTTATGAAATAAAATAAATTTAAATTTAGTTTAACTAATATTTATATTTAATAATTTTAAATAATTAATTTTATTTAAATTAAATAACTTATCACAAAATAATTGATATTTTAATGATAATGATATGAAAATTTTTATTTTAAAAGAATCAATTAAAGGAATCTTAAGTGAGAGTTGGAGAGAGCTCCCTCTCCAACCATTATAGTATAGAAGATAGATTTTAGGTTACAGTATTTTCTTTTCTTTTTGATTTTTTTTTTCCGAGATCGTCCTTATTTCCCTTCGTTTTTATTTTTTTATTTTACTTTGTACGTCGTTATTATCTTTTCTGTTTGCCGACTTCTGCTCTTCTAGACCATCTCTATTTTGGGCTGATCTTAATCCGAAAATGGTCATTTTGAAATGTAGTTAACTTATCTCTAATAACTATTTGAAGATGTAGAGAAATATACAATTAGCGGACTTTAATCCAAAGTAGTTTTTCATTTACGTAATTAAGTACCTTCAGATTCTAGCATTCCAAATAAGTATAAACTTCATAATTCGAATGCTTTAGTTAAGTGTGATGAGATACATGAATAATTGTTATAAGATGATGTGCTGGCTAAAATGGTGGCCCTTACTCAATGTTTTGAAATCGGACTTGGACCTGCGGTCGTACCGGTAAATCCGGCGACCCAATAGATATTCTGAATCAGGTTATATGCAAAAACCTTTAATCTTAAACCCGTAAAAATCTGCAAAAACCTGCGGCTTTTTTGCAACCCAGCGAACTAGTCGAACCATCAACCCAGATATTGAATATTTGTTAACCTTTTAAACCAAATATAAGATTTGATTGTGGTATAATATAAGATCTTTTCCGACAAGACGTTTTATATCTATTAGTAACTAATAAAATATTAAATATACTGGTTAAAATCTGTTTTATTTTACTTTCATCATTGTAAGTTTACTTGTTATAGTTACTGCTTAAGAAACTTTAATTTATTTATTCTTTTTTTTTTCCCAAAAGTTATGGATATATAGGGTTTTCTTTCTTTTTCAAAATCGTTAATTCATTGATTTTCATAGTGCATAGGTTTTTGCTTAAGTTGTTAATGACTTTTAAAAATTTTAAATTCATATTTCGTTAACAATTTAGGTTATAGTTAGCAAAATATAAATGGTGTATTGATATATATATATATATATAT
This sequence comes from Orychophragmus violaceus, assembly GCA_030180135.1. Taxonomy (NCBI): domain Eukaryota; kingdom Viridiplantae; phylum Streptophyta; class Magnoliopsida; order Brassicales; family Brassicaceae; genus Orychophragmus; species Orychophragmus violaceus. Next base: position 75,545,006 of record CM058230.1, read on the forward strand.
ATATCAATATATATATATATTATAATAATTAAATATAATATAATGAATTATTATTAAAAAGTTTGAATACTCTCAATAATATATTTATATATAATTATATATAATTTCATTAATTTTTTACCTGCGGATTGATCGATTTGTGGTTGATCCGGTGAGCCAAAAAACAGTCTGATTCGATATCCATGCTGGGTTTAAAAACATTGGTTTTACTTCCCCATCTTCATATTATGTGAACATAGTGGCAATTCTTCTATTTAGTGATGGTTTTTCTATACCAGTTCAGGGAAGACCCATCATTAAAGTCTCAAGGTTGTCATTTGGTGGGTGTGAGTGAATATCCATCATTTATTTGCAATATCTATTTTTGTTGACCTAAATCTCTATAAAATAAATTAAATCTTGAAAATTGATACTAGCTTTAGAGTTTAAAATTTTGAGTATCAGGTTTTTTGAGTTTAAAATTTTAGATTTATTCGAATATTTGATTTTTGGGTAGGATTGTCATTTTTTGTTCGGATTATAAAATTTATCTTTTGTTATATTTGGGTTCAGTCGGATTCAAGTATTTGTTTGAAACATGATCCTTATTTGAATATATGTTGGATACGATTCAGACTGATTAATATGTACTTGAAAGTAACCACTAATATAGTTTGGTTAAGATATTTGTAACCAAACTATCTAAAATTACTCAAAATACTAAAAGTATCCAAAATATTCAAATTATTCAAAAATAACTAACATATTCAAATTTATAATTATAATTTTGGATAATTAGATTATTACAAGTATTAGTATGACTAGTATATATTGTTATTTCCACGAGCCACACCTACCTAGGAGATTTGATCCTCGTTTTTTTTTTTTTTTTTTTATCTTTTTTATTGTTATTGTACAAGATACAAGTATTCAGGAAACGAACTAAGACCATTCTTAGGGCTGAGCATGATTACTTGTTACTTAGCATATACTTGATACTTGCCCCATACCCACCTTGAAAAATCAAGTACTCAGCGTTGTCAAGTCAAGTAATAAGTCAACGAATTTTATTACTTGCGAGTATGGGTTAAATATCAAGTATTATTATATTTTTTAATACTTGTACTGTTATTTTTCTTATTACTTGTTACTCGTTACTCATTTAATAAAGTACTTGCTACTTGTTAAAAAATATTTACTACTCGTTAAAAAATACTTGTTACTTTTTAAAAAATACTTGTTATTGCATGAATTGTAATAGAAATTAGATACCAATATTGGATTTAATAAACAAATCCTATTAGCAAAAAGATAACAAAGCCCATATAAAGAACAAAACCGATTTTGGGATGTTGGAAACATATACATGTTTTTGTCTTTCTATAAGATTATATTTTGATTCAAGTACTTTCAGGTAATTATATATTTTAGAGACATGTACTTGATTTTGGTAAATAACAAGCCGGGCCAAATAATTTTCAGGTATTGAATTTTTTTCCGGGTACTTGATATAACAAACACTTGTTTCAAACAAGTCAAATACAAGTAGTAAATCAACCGAACCTATCGACTTCATTTAGGTCCTGCAAAGAAGAATAATTCGACTACTGAAAGTCACAGTTCGGATTCAGTGAACAAACCTATCGACAGAGGCGCGGGGGCCCCGGTACCCCCACAGTCACCATGAAGATAATCTCATGAAATTGTCAGGGCCTCTGCGGGCTGCTGACGAAACCAAGGCTAAGGGAACTTAATCGTCTACAACCTGATATTCTATTTTTAGTGGAGACGATGAATGTTTCTTCAGTAGTTCAAGAATTTGCTTTTTCTTTAGGATTTCCCAATTTCGTTTGTGTACCCCCCCCCCCTTTCATCGACTCGCGGTGGAGGCTTAGCATTGTTATGGCGTTCTTCTGTTTCTGTTTCAGTACTTTCCCAGGATGTAAGATTGATCGATGTTTATATAAGAAGCAATGAAGTATCTTCCTATTTATCGTGTATTTATGGTCACCCGGTTCAGCAAAATAGATCAGATCTCTGGAACAGACTGATCCAGCTACATACTGAGCGACAGGGACCTTGGTTATTAATCGGAGATTACAATGACATTCTTTCCAACTCTGAGAAACAGGGAGGCCGTATCAGAGAGGACTGGACCTTTGCAGAATTGTGCAACTTGTATGCAATGTGTGATTTACAGGATCTACATTCCTCAGATAACAGATTTTCATGGGTTGGTGAAAGGAATCTAGAGACAATTGAGGAATGTCTGGATCGTGTTGCTGTTAACTCTGACTGGTTGGCACAGTTTCCTACCTCCGAAGCACGTTTTCTACCTTACACAGGCTCAGATCATAAACCGGTTATCATTCATATTTCGCATCAGACATATACTTGTCAACGGAGATTTCGGTTTGATACATGTATGTTGAAACTACCGAACTTCAAACATTATGTTGAGAAAGGTTGGCTGGATGTACCTAACTCAGCAACAATTACTGACTATATCTCACATGTGCGGACTGAACTATCGAAGTGCAGACGCAACTATAATCTTAACTCCGCCAGACGAATCATTGATTTACAAGAGGACCTTACTGTTGCGTTAACTTCTGGCCAACGTCAAGATGTTATACTCATAAAAAAGCTTCTCATTGTTGCCTATGCTGATGAAGAGGAATATTGGTTTCAAAAAAGTAGACACTCAAAGCTTTTGGATGGTGATCGCAATACCAAGTTCTTTCATGCCTGCACTAAAGAAAGGTATGCCCGCAATTTCATTAAATCTATACACGATGAGATGGGCAATAGCGTGTCTGGTGATGCAAACATAGGAGCCCTGGCTATTCATTATTTTCAGACTGTTTTTACATCATCAAACACAAGAGTGGATCAGGAAATATTTACTGGTTTTCAACCAAAAGTGTCGGATATTAATGCTTCACTTACCAGAGACTTCTCGGATGATGAGATATACTTGGCGGTTTGTTGTATTGGTTCTGATAAAGTTCCGGGACCTGATGGTTTCACAGCACGATTCTATCAAGAATGTTGGGACATTGTTGGACCGGCTGTGCGTGTTGCAGTAAGGCGTTTCTTTGAAACCGGTATAATGGATCCTTCGATCAACCATACCAACATCTGCCTTATTCCGAAGATCACAACACCATCTACATTTTCAGATTTCCGACTTATCGGATTATGCAATGTAATCTACAAGATTATTTCCAAGCTTTTAGTCATGCGACTACAACAACACCTTGACAGCATAATATCTGAATCCCAAGCGGCTTTCACTCCGGGCCGGTTAGCTTCAGACAACATACTAATCGCCAATGAACTCATGCACTCTCTCAAGTCAAGGAAACGTGTCTCCAAATCTTATATGGCTATCAAAACGGATATCTCTAAGGCTTACGATCGTGTAGAATGAGATTTTTTGGAATCAACTATGCGAGCTTTTGGCTTCTCAGATACGTGAATTTCTTGGATTATGGGTACTGTTCGTTCTGTCTCCTTCTCGATCCTGATAAATGGATCACCACATGGACATTTCACCTTGGAGAGAGGAATCTGTCAAGGTGATCCTTTATCACCTTATCTCTTCATTCTCGTTGCGGATGTTCTCAGCCATTTGATAAACAAGAGCATTGCGGACAAGAAGCTTATGGGGATCAAGATAGGTATTGGCGTCCCTCGAATCAGTTTGTTTTTTGCAGATGACTCTCTCTTCTTCGTCCAGGCTAATGAACACAATTGTAGGACCCTTCGTTACTGTTTCGATTTATATGAAAGATGCTCAAGGCAGAAAATAAATACCGAGAAATCAACCATTACATTTGGGTCCACAGTTCATGGCCGTCTTCGTGAGCGTCTTAAGACAATTCTAAGAATAGACCAAGAGGGTGGAGGAGGCAAATACTTGGGCTTACCAGAGATTTTTGGGAGAAAGAAGTCTGAATTATTCCACTCCATTATTGACGCAGTCAAACAAAGGACATCCAATTGGAAATACAAATTTCTATCACCAGCTGGGAAAGAAGTAATGCTCAAGTCTATCGCTATATCGATGCCGGTATTTTCCATGTCTTGCTTTAAATTACCTGAGCAGATTACTAGTGAAATCACCTCACTTCTTCGACAATTCTGGTGGATAAGAAAGCTGAAGGCCGTAGCATCCCTTGGGTAGCATGGGACAAATTGCAACTTCCTAAAAATAAAGGGGGACTTGGCTTCAGGGATTTACATAAATTCAATGACGCTTTGCTAGCAAAACAGGCTTGGAGACTCCTTGAACATCCCAACTATCTGTTTGCAAGATTCTTCAAAGGAAAATATTTTAAAAACTGCTCGGTTCTGGACGCTAAGCCACAAAGATTACAGTCATACGGTTGGTCATCTATTTTAGTGGGAATCTCTCTTTTAAAGAAAGGCCTCAGACACAACGTTGGCGACAGTCACTCCATAAGGATCTATCACGATAACTGGCTCCCTTGTACTCCTCCGAGGCCAGCAAGACCAACCCACGGTGATCCTTCTACCTATCCAGACTTCAAGGTTAGCTCTCTTATCACAAAAACAAATGAAGGACATCAATGGAATAACGATTCTCTGCATCAACTTGTCCATCCGGAGGATCATCATCTTATTAACTCTCTCTACTTAGCGACTAAGAAGGAAGCCGATGTGGTAATTTGGGATTTTTCTCCAGATGGGATATATACAGCTCGTTCAGGTTACAAACTTGCGTGGAATTCTGACCCTACAAAATCTAACATCCAACCAACTCATGGTAATCTTGATCAAAAGAACACAATATGGAAGATTGGGATACAACCGCGTATCAGACATTTCCTGTGGCGTCTGTTATCACAGGCTCTGCCCACTACCACTAGACTACGTACTCGGGGCCTCCTCATAAACCCGCTATGCCAACGATGTGGCCTTTATGATGAAACGTTAAACCATTTGTTTTTTGAATGCTCATGTTCTACTCAATTCTGGTCATCTGCTCATTTACCTGATCTTCAATGGCTGTCTACTCCCTCGACAGACTTAGAAGTCAATTTTCAGGGGCTTTTGGACATGCTATCTAATGGTGATCTCTCTCCTGATCAACAGCTGATACCATTTTGGATTCTGTGGCGCATCTGGAAGTCACATAATGCGTTCATTTTCTCTAACAAACGAATCAACATACAACACGAAATGGGGAAGTGCTTCTCTGACGTTCAGGAATGGAACCGTATCACTGTATCCAGTCGACGAATAATACGACAAACTGAAAGATCAAGACAATGGATTCCACCAACATCCTCTACTCTCAAATGCAATTTCGATGGATCCTTTGACCCTGTTACAGGTCATGCCTCTGCCGGGTGGTTAGTCCGTAATCAACATGGCCATACACTTCAATGGGGCTTTAAACCGCTGGGAATTCTTTCATCAGCATTGGAGGCTGAAGCCCTTGCTCTTCATACTGCTGTTACATCATGTCACAACCAACACTTACACAACATGATCTTTGAAGGTGACTCCCTATTATTGATCAATCACATTCAAGGACTATCTCAACAATGGCGCATTCATAACATATCATCTGCTATACAAGTGATGGCTACTTCATTCTCTTCCATTGCGTTCGAGTACACTCCTCGTACTTGCAATAAGGCTGCTCATCATATTGCTTCCCAATCAGGATCTTTCATTACTTCTGAATATTTACCTCTTGGTTTACAATTAGTCACTGAGTCTAATCTTGTAAACATTGTACAAGTTTGATTATTAATATCAATTAGTCGGAAAAAAAAACCAACCGAACAAAGTAGCAAGTATTTAACAATTGGTAAGCACTTGGAAATTGCTTAAAATGCCCTCAAACTTGAATTTAAATAAAAGTGTACCCCCAAACTTGAATCAAATATAAAACTGGTTTTGCGGCCTTATGAAATTACCGCGCTGTCCTTACGACCAATCAAAAAAACGTCAAACGCAATTACCATTATAACATTCGACTATTTCAGACTTCTATGGATGTCTGAGATGTCAGACTCCAATAGAAGTCTGACACAGAATTAATTACTAAATTTAAATTTTAAAATTATTAAAAATTTTTTTGTCAAAACTTTTATATACATAAATTATATATAAACAATTTAGTAGTATATAAATTAAAATTTTATAAAATTGAGTCATATTAAACTATGTTAGTTAAGTATGCCTTAGAACATACTTTGTAATGGAACATTTACATATAACTTACATATAACCTTAGGGTTAGTTAGATTCATGGTTTAGGAAATGATCACATTTGAAAAAATTACATTTGCACATGTATGTTATAATGGTGATATAATTAACGAATTTGATGTGTCCTAGGTGTTTTGTTTAAATATTTCCAATGTTAAGTGATAAATATTAGATTTAGGGTTTATCAGACTTCTATAAAAGTCTGAATTTCGGGGTTTCGTAAATACTTGGGATTCAACCAAATATACCTTAAATGGTTAAAATTGACTAAATTTTATGTAATTTTAATTTACATATGTCCAAAAGTCCCATGTTTAATTTATGTCCAAAAGTCCCTATTAGATTTAGGGTTTGTCAGACTTCCATAGAAGTCTGAATTTTGGGGTTTCGCAAATACTTTGAACCAAATATACCTTAAATGGTTAAAATTGACTAAATATTATGTAATTTTAATTTACATATGTCCAAAAGTCCCATATTTAATTTATGTATCCGAAATTTTCCTCAAAATATTTTTTAATAATTTTATAATTTAAATTTTCAACTTAATTATCTCTCAGACTTCTCGTCAACGATCCTTAAATGGTTGTTTGCAGTTCGAACAACAATATTGCTTGTGTAGTTTCCGCGGTTTAATGATCTTCTTCTTGGCGATTTCTAGCATAGATTGCCACCTCGACTTCTTTTGTCTTCCAGGCTTCCGCCTCTCTTCCGGCGGAAAGACACGCACGGTGTCATGATTTGCCTTTCCGGTAACATTCTTTGGTAAGATGTTGCACTAGTATGCAGCGTACAAGTAGTCCGTTCTGTAAGATGGACATACAAGGGTAGAAATGTGTAGCTCAAGTTCCGGTGCAGCGCATATGGCATGTGAGCAAGGTATCTTTTCGTAATCCCAAACACCACATTCACACTTCTGATGTTCCAAATCAACAACACAATCCCTATGTCCTCCCTTAACAACGAACTTATACGTATCTACGCATTCTGCCGTCATCATATCTGCATAATATTCACGAATAGCCAGAAAATATTCAACTCCTCGGCTAAATGTTGTTGAGAGACTCATTGCATCTAGCCGCCTTTTACAAAACCACGTCCCTAGTTTCTCTTGTATAAACTCTAAAAGGAAAGATATGGGATATCCTTTTGCCTTCTTAACTGCGGAGTTTATAGACTCAGCAATGTTGCTCGTCTTTATGTTGTACCTGTATCCACCAATTTGAAAGAGGTTAACCCAAGTAAGAATTAGAAAGTATCATAAAAACATTATGCTTTCAGACTTCTCCAGTCGTCTGGAAAAATAATCAGACAGCAAGAGAGGTCTCATAATTGTATCAGACATCATTAGAAGTCTGATAACTATTGTCAGACCGATAAGTACCTGTCTCCGTTGAAATGCACGCGTGACCATAGACTCACATCCGCCTCTTCCAAGTAATAAGCAAGTTCAGGATTTGCCGCTCGTAAGGAAGCCATGTTTCGGTCAAAATCGTAAATCGTATAAGCGTAAGCCGCGTTTTTCACCAAGTACAGAAGATGTTTTCCCCTGAACTTGGTAACTATGTTATTTTGTAGATGGTAATAGCATATCTGATAACAAGGATTTTAGGATCCTTTGAGGTACCAATTCCTCAAGCTTATCGATGTAGCTTTGAGGTATCGAACCTTTTTGGGATGGATAAAACCAATAAGCACACACTAAACCTCTAGAGTCAAATCAAACAGTTTAGTTTTTGTTCTAACAATCCTAACAAAAACAAATCAAATAGAAGTAAACAAAAAGCAAATAACAAATGGATTCAATCAATGATAAAGATAGGGCATAAGGTTAAGGTCAACGGACAGGTGACTCAGGATGATCAAGGAATCCTAACTCAAACTTCAAACAAGCTAACCTCCTAGTAAGGAACACAACGATACGATCAGTTCAATCTCTTAATACTAATCTCTTTACTTAATCCTAATCCAAGAACAAATTCTCATTTGTGATTAGAATCAAGCAAGCAATCAAACAAGTTCCAAACAACTAACAATCACTCTAAACATACATTCTCATGCGCTAGAATGTGAAAGTTCTATCAAAGCTATGAACATGAATTTAATCGAACACATGGTGAACAAGAAATCTTAAGCATTCTAATCAACTCGATCAAGGCTGATTAGACATTAAACACACTTTGACAGATGAGATTTTAAACAATCAACCACTAGAAATCCATTGATCACCCCTAATCAACCTAATCCTACCTAACCCATAAGCCCTATGAAGAACTACTCACTAATCATCATATGAACAACAAAATCCATAGAAATAATGTTGATCATTGAGAATAGAGATAGATTGGATCATCAAAGAGAGAAATCACAAGAAAAGAGTACTAGATTAACCCAAAATCAAACTTGTTCTTACAAAGTGTTTAGAACATAAAATAAAGCTTAATATTCAATAAAAAATAGGTTTTTGGCTTAAATAGTCAATAGGGTGCGAGCCGGGTCAACCCGGAACAAACCGGGTGTTGACCCGGATCCAAGGCAATTTCTGGGACGCGTATCGGTTGGGTCGGTCGATACACCGACCGATACGAGCTCTCGGATATTCTGTCGAAGGAGCGTATCGGTTGGATGAACTGATATGCCAACCGATATGGATGCACAAAAATTAATCCGAGAGGTCGTATCGGTTGGCTGGCCGATATGCAACCCGATATGAAGACTGTGATGAGATGCATCCAGTAAATCAGGCATAACTCTTTACATATAGCTCCGAATGACTTCACACCACCTCCATTAGAAAGCTAACTCAATTTCCCATGATTTGTATTTAGAATCCCAGAGCTAAAAGTCAACGTAATATCTTCATATGACTCAATCTTTCAAGCTCATTGGTTTGGTCCTTCATCACCATTTCACTTGCAATCACTCCTTTGGCCTCCAAACTCTTCCAAACATCCTTAGCAACTCCAAGAACCTACAAAACATAGGAAACACTCCAAATGCAAGCCTAGAATGCCTAAACCTAGCTCTAGATGATCCTATACTCTAAACACACCAATGACCAAAGAAATGAAGCTAAAGGAAACTAAAAAGAAGTAAAACATGATCCTAACAATAGCCTAAATGCATGAAAATACAAGTATATCAATTCCCCCAAACTTAAACCTTGCTTGTCCTTAAGCAAGCATAAGACTATCAAAGCAAGTTGGGAGAAAGGTTTGAAGGCGGGAGCTCATATCCAAAGACAAAACTGAGATCAACAAGTTCCAATTCGAGTCAACGTCACCAAGATGCAACCAAGTTAGGCTTACTCCAAAAATTTAGCCATGCTCATCAAGACAAAACTCTTAGCTCAATTCTCAACCTAGACAAGCATTCCTATCAACTAGCTCTTTAACATTCATTAGGTTTTCAAGTGGATCTTACTCAATGCAAGGTGATCAAACTCATTTGGCAAAGGGACAAGGTTTTGAGATTAAAGTGATCTCAATCAAAAGAGGGGTTTATTCCAAAAGCATGAAGGTTCTCTCATAAAGAAGTGAATGAGCTATAGTAAAATGCTAAGAGTTAGAGGCAATTGGTGCATACTAGGTTGATTTCCATCTACCCATGTCCCAATTACTTCTTCTCCTAATCTAGCCCACCTAAATGGATACTATCCTTGACCAAGGCTATTTTTGCCTCATCCCCTTTTATCAATCAGATACCTTCCAATCAAACTCCCCAAGGATCAATAAAGACTTTTCAAAACAGTGGCAGATCTTTTCTTTTTAACTTAGCTCAAATCTTTATTTAGCAATGGTATCTTTTCTTTCTTTAAGGTGAGCCTTTGGCTTCTTTTCATTTCAAAATATAAGACACTTTTCTTTTCTTTAAACACATAAGAGATTTTCTTCTTTTAAAACATTTTGCCAACAAACATAAGATCCCAGCCAAAATCCCTTTCATTCTTTCTTTTTTTTACTCTCTTTCTCCTTTCCCAATTCCTCCCCCAAACTTGGATTCTAGCCTATTGCAAAGCTAAAGGTGCTGAGATTGCACTATATGGAAATTTCTCCTAGTCGCCTCATACTCAACACTTTTTACCTAGCTCATTCCAAATAGGCCTACCACTCAAGATAGTATTTGTGGCTTGAAAGAAGGGTGGTGAAAGGTATGAAAGTCTATTTGAGCAGGTAGAGAGGGGTAGAAAGGATAAGAATGCTCAAATATTTTAGGGTATCCACGAGTTTAGCACACAGAGCATGAGTAAGATAATTAGATGTCATCATTAAAGTTCTCACTTAGGCAGAGCTAGTGTCAATTCAAAGCCTATTTCAGTTTCAAATCAAATTTCAAAGCAAGCAATCCTAGCATGGTTCGTCTTAACTTCCTAGCCTTTCTTGAATTGCAATCTTAGGACAATCAACTAGCTCAAACAACTAGCATAAAGAACACGTCATCACTCAATCAGTCTTACAAGGAATTTCAATCATTGCTCCCTATGCATGCGTCCTATATGATGCAACTAGACTCGATCCTATGATACAAGTACAACTACATGCTTTATTTTTGAAATTTTTGAAATTTTTTTTCATTTTTTTTGGATTTTCTATGCCTTAAGTGAAATGCATGAGACTCAAAGTGAGAAAATCGAAAATAAGAACAAAGAAAACATGATTAGCAACTAGCCTCTCCCCCAAACTTACTTCACACCATCTCGGTGGGAAAGCGAGCTCGAGAGAGAGACTCAACAAAAGGAGAAAAAGAAAGAAAAGAAGCTAAAATGCAAGTATGTACAAGTTGGAGTGTTACCTTGTCCAAGAGAAGGCGTATCGGTCGAGTGAACCTGGGCAGTGAGAGCGTATCGGCCTGGCCAACCGATACGCCAGCCGATATGATGTCTCGGATTATTTCTGGGAGGCACGTATCGGCTTGGCCAACCGATATCGTGGCCGATACGGCTTCACTGTTTTCCTTTCGACCACTTTGTCTAAGATGTTTCGGCCCTTTATTAACGCCAATGAGTCTATAGCTTCACCTATCAACCAAAACCTGATAAAAACTCAAAGCAAAACATCAAAGATGACTAGCAAAAGATCAATATGTACAAGGATAAACATGGGAATGTCTCCCAAGTGCGCTTTTGTTTAAAGTCGTTAAGCTCGACTTTCGCAAACCGAGATTTAGGCGGTTGAAGAGTGTGGCCTGCCCTCAAGAGTGATGGCTAGGACCTGAGTAGTCAGCTCACAAAGATTGACTGAGTCGCCTTGGAACCTTGGACTGATCGAAGCCTTTACAACCTTTGGAGACATCTTTGTCACCATATCCACAACCTTCTCTTTGGGAGCTTTTTCCTCATCGATGCTCAGCTTCTTCGAAGAGATGGATCCAACAAACTCAGTCCTTATGGTCATGGGAGGAGTTCCAATAGCTCTATCCACTCTCTTCTTTTGAGCACGTCCTATGTGCTCACTCAGTGATCCATAAGAAATGTGTTTAGGCCAAACTTCCTTGCCAATATTGGCAAATAGCCTTGCTTCCTCTAGCACATCATCTTCATTGGGAGGAGGATGACACCACAAGTGTGAAGAGATGTGCTTCTTAGAGGATAGGAAGCTTTGGTATCAACATTATTCAGCACAGCACGTTTCTTTTTGAAGTCCAGACAAGCTCCAGTGGTGTTGAGGAAAGAGGTACCAAGTAAGAGAGGTAGTTGGGTACTCTTCTTCATCTTCAAGACAATAAAGTCAGTTGGGATAGTGAACTCACCAATCTTCAGTGGATAGTCCTTGATCATTCCCATTGGAGTTTTTGAGTAAGAGTCTCCAAATGTAATAGACGATGGGTACCTTTCCATGCTCTTAATCCCAAGAGATTCCACCATGTCAAGAGATATCACACTCACAGTAGAGCCGGAATCACACAATGCATCGTTAATCTTCAAGTCTCCCAAAGTACAACTGATGGTAAATTTACCCGGATTACCAAGCTTGGGAAGTACCCTTGGTGTTGTGTGGACAGTAGGCACAATATCTTCAGCTAAAATATCAGTAGCACTCATCACCTTAGCTGGTGCAACATAGGAAGGCTTAACTACAATGGCCTTCATCTCCTTGAGAGGAACATGTGCAGCCGGAGGGAGTTCATAACCATAGATAAGTGCTTCTATCTCATCAACCTCTCGCTCATAGTCTGATTTCTCATGATCAACAGTAGAGAAGATTGCATTGCAGTAGTATTTTGGGTTCTTCTCCGGGTTTCCGGGCAAGGTACCGGTAGGTCTAGAAGTGGAAGCGTGCATGTTTTCAACATTGATCAAGCGAGAGGTCAAATGCTGCAACTCATTCTTTAAGTTCTTCACTTCCAATGCCCCACTAGCTTGTCCTTGGATGAGTTGTTGCATCATGCCCTTTAACTCATTACCCAAACCCAAAGAGGAAGAAGCTTGTGGTTTTTGTTGCCCAAAACCGGGTGGAGGGTATTGCTGCTTGGGAACATAGCCTTGTTGTCCTTGAGGCTGAGGCTGAGAGACAAACCCTTGCTGGTTTGTGTATGGAACAAAAGGCTTTTGCTGCTGAGGAAAGCCTTGCTGCCCTTGTTGATGAGCTTGTCCTTGAGATGGAGCTTGAGGATAGACTTGGTCTTGAGGATTGGCTACATTGGGATTGCGGTATGAAAAGTTTGGGTGGTTTCGATAGTTTTGGTTGAAGCCCTTATTGAAACCACCTTGTCCAGCAATGAAGTTAATCTCTTCTTGTGTCAAATCCTCATCATCATCATCATAAAGCTGTGGCTTACAATCCTCATAGTGTCCCACAAAGCTGATGTTCTTTTGGCCAATGGAGATCATCTTGTCTAACTTCTCATTCAAAGCTTTGATTTCCTTTTCATACTTCTCATCCGTGGAAGATGATCCTCTATTGGTGCGCTCATAGTCCTCATTGTAGTTACCATCACTCGTTGCAAGATTTTCAATCAGCTCCATAGCTGCATCTACTCCCTTGCCTAGGAAGTGTCCATTGCTGCAAGAATCTAGCATTGCCCTCATTCTAGGAAGCACTCCACGGTAGAGGTTGCTGAGTAATGTTTCCTTGGTGAAACCATGGTGGGGGCACTGAGTAGTGAGCTTATTGAACCTCTCCCAAGCTTCAGCAAAGCTCTCATTGTTGCGTTGCACAAACCCGGATAGCTCACTGCGAAAACGGGCAGTCCTAGTAGTTGAGAAGAACTTCTTCAAGAAAGCTTTCTTGAGGTCTCCCCAAGTAGTGATGGATCCTGGTGGGATGGTGCTTTCCCAATCCTTGGCTCTATCTGCCAAAGAGAAGACAAAGAGACGCATCTTCAAACCATCGTCAGTCACACCATTCAACCTTGTAGTAGCGCATATCTTGTCAAAAGTGTCCAAGTGTTGCAACGGGTCTTCAGATGCTAGCCCATGAAATTGATTGTTCTGCACCATGTTCATCACCATAGCCCGGATTTCAAAGTTGTTGTTGTTTACCGGTGGTGGAATGATCCCATGCCGGTTTGCATTTGTATCCGGTGTGTCTCCATCACCAATGGCCCAAGCTGGCCTCTCTTGCTGTTGCTGCAGTTGATCCTCATTGTTATCCATAACTTGTTGCTCAACACTCTCAAAGTCTTGTATATCTTCAACAGTTGGTTCCAACCCAAGTCTCTCAACGTTAACAGCTCGTTCTTGTGCTCGTCGTTCCCTTGCTAATCTCCTCTCGTGTGCTTTGATGTCGTAAACCCTTTCAACTAAGTTTGTAGTCCCTTTGCTGCACAAGTTCATACACCTAACATCAACAAGAGAGAAAGTAGCAAATCAGTAACAAAAACTTGAACTAAAAAGGAATAGAAAACGAATTGATATATCCAGAATCCCAAAATGGCAACGGCGCCAAATTGATAACAAGGATTTTAGGATCCTTTGAGGTACCAATTCCTCAAGCTTATCGATGTAGCTTTGAGGTATCGAACCTTTTTGGGATGGATAAAACCAATAAGCACACACTAAACCTCTAGAGTCAAATCAAACAGTTTAGTTTTTGTTCTAACAATCCTAACAAAAACAAATCAAATAGAAGTAAACAAAAAGCAAATAACAAATGGATTCAATCAATGATAAAGATAGGGCATAAGGTAAAGGTCAACGGACAGGTGACTCGGGATGATCAAGGAATCCTAACTCAAACTTCAAACAAGCTAACCTCCTAGTAAGAAACACAACGATACAATCAGTTCAATCTCTTAATACTAATCTCTTTACTTAATCCTAATCCAAGAACAAATTCTCATTTGTGAATTAGAATCAAGCAAGCAATCAAACAAGTTCCAAACAACTAACAATCACTCTAAACATACATTCTCATGCGCTAGAATGTGAAAGTTCTATCAAAGCTATGAACATGAATTTAATCGAACACATGGTGAACAAGAAATCTTAAGCATTCTAATCAACTCGATCAAGGCTAATTAGACATTAAACACACTTTGACAAATGAGATTTTAAACAATCAACCACTAGAAATCCATTGATCACCCCTAATCAACCTAATCCTACCTAACCCATAAGCCCTATGAAGAACTACTCACTAATCATCATATGAACAACAAAATCCATAGAAATAATGTTGATCATTGAGAATAGAGATAGATTGGATAATCAAAGAGAGAAATCACAAGAAAAGAGTACTAGATTAACCCAAAATCAAAATTGTTCTTACAAAGTGTTTAGAACATAAAATAAAGCTTAAGATTCAATAAAAAAATAGGTTTTTGGCTTAAATAGTCAATAGGGTGCGAGCCGGGTCAACCCGGAACAAACCGGGTGTTGGGTTGACCCGGATCCAAGGCAATTTCTGGGACGCGTATCGGTTGGGTCGGTCGATACACCGACCGATACGAGCTCTCGGATTTTCTGTCGAAGGAGCGTATCGGTTGGCTGAACCGATATGCCAACCGATATGGATGCACAAAAATTAATCCGAGAGGTCGTATCGGTTGGCTGGCCGATATGCAACCCGATATGAAGACTGTGATGAGATGCATCCAGTAAATCAGGCATAACTATTTACATATAGCTCCGAATGACTTCACACCACCTCCATTAGAAAGCTAACTCAATTTTCCATGATTTGTATCTAGAATCCCAAAGCTAAAAGTCAACTTAATATCTTCATATGACTCAATCTTTCAAGCTCATCAGTTTGGTCCTTCATCAGCATTTCACTTGCAATCACTCCTTTGGCCTCCAAACTCTTCCAAACATCCTTAGCAACTCCAAGAACCTACAAAACATAGGAAACACTCCAAATACAAGCCTAGAATGCCTAAACCTAGCTCTAGATGATCCTATACTCTAAACACACCAATGACCAAAGAAATGAAGCTAAAGGAAACTAAAAAAAAGTAAAACATGATCCTAACAATAGCCTAAATGCATGAAAATACAAGTATATCAATATCCCTCGCTGTGCCCAAGGGAAAACTGCTTCACACGCATTCTTGATCGACTCACATCTATCCGAGACTATGACAAAAGGATATTGGTCTGAAATGCATTCTTTCAGTTTGGTGAAAAACCATTTCCACGAGTCATCGTTCTTAGAGTCTACAATTCCAAAAGCCAACGGAAATATTTGAAAATTTCCGTCTTGTGCGGCCGCCACTAGCATAACACCGCCATACTTTCCATTAAGATGAGTACCATCCACCACAATGACTCTTCTAAGATACGTAAACCCATGTATGGAAGCTCCAAATGCTATAAATAGATACTTAAATCTATTCTTCTCATCTAGCTTAAGCCCAGTTACTGTTCCCGGGTTGGTTTGCCTGATTCCATGCAAAAAAGAAGGCAGTCTCGCGTACCCATCTTCCGATGTTCCTCTCACAATCCTTTGAGCATGTAACAATGCTCTGTATGCGGTTGTGTAGCTCATCCTAATCCCAAACTGTTTCTTCATTGATACTTTGACATGCTTTGGTGTTATCCCCTCAATCATACCAAAAGTTTCAGTAAACAACCAACCAATATAAACTGGAGTAAAACGTTTGCGCATAGACATCCGGTCCGCCTTCGAACATGAATGTGTTTTTGAATAGATCATCACCCAGTACTTGTTTGGTTCGCTCTTCACACATGCTCGAAGCATCCACTTGCATCCTTCCACACGACATTTAGCCACAAAACGTGTCTTGTCAGACTTCTCCGTCCTAAATGCGAATTTCTTCATTATCGCCGTCAAACGTAGCTCTGATATTAGGTCTTTCTTGCTATCAAAACACTTATTGAGAATGATACCCTCAGATAAGTCCCTTTTGCGAACACTCTGATTATTCATACCCTCCAACTCATATTTCTTATAATCTTCATCTTCTTCCACATCTACATCTTCATGTTTCACTTTCCCATATAGGGTATAACCAGCATCGTCATGGTAAGCCTCAGCGTGTTTCATGAAAACATTCTCAGGCACATCCAAGTTACCAACACCATCATTACCACCACCACCACAAACAGAATCCTCCGAGACTGAGTCCACATATTCCTCATTCCAGTCTTCTTCTTTGTCATCTTCGTCTACATCTTCAGATTCATATTTGTCATCATGATTCACAGCATCTTCATCATCCATACCAGATCGGCTCGAGACACATAGACGGATTAAATGCGTATTAGCTAACTCAACCATGCTCCTTACTTGCCTATCATTTGTGAAATAAACCGGAGGGCTATCCGGATCCATTTGTTTCAAGAGTGCTTTCGGCAATGGATATGATAACTCCACCAGGTCGGTTTTCTTGTCCAGCATATAATCATCTTGTACCATCTCAACTAGTTCTTGATGTGTAGAACCATCACGCAGAGTGATAAACCGCCCTCCTTTGAGCTTATCAACCACAAAATGCCAAATCTGGTCTCTCACAACCCATTCACCAAAATTAACAGGTAACTGAACCATTATCTGTATAAACAAACACATATAAACAACATTAGAGATCTTTTGGGAAAAGCCAAACTTCTTTGTGAAGTCTAATGGGGATGTTATTAGCTACATTGCCAATATTATTCAAAAATTTATTTAAAAATAATTACCATATATAAGAATGTAAAACTCACGCAGAAGGAACATATAACACTAACACACATTTAAAAAAATTAATGTCAACGAAATTAATCACAATTATACAATAAAAATGCATTTTAAAAGTTTGACATATTTCAGACGTCTATAGAAGTCTGCTTTCTATGAAACCAGACGTCTATGGTAGTCTGAAAAAGAGGGTATTTTTGCAATTGATTTTGAAATGCCAGACAGCGGATGCAGTCTGAAACAATTCAGACAGCGCAGGCTGTCTGCTTTGGAAGTTTTTAAATTTTTTGTCAGACAGCTCAAGAAGTATGAAAAAGGGTAGTTTTGCAATTGATTTTGAAATGTCAGACTTCTCGCAGAAGTCTGAAAGTAATCAGACTTCTGCCGAAGTCTGAAGAAAAAGTAGAGGGTAGTTTTGCAACTGAATTTGAAATGTCAGACATCTTCGGAAGTCTGATATCTCATCAAACTTCTTATGCTGTCTAACAATTGTTTCAGAAAGCGAATGAAGTCTGATGAAAAACATCGCATTTTCGAGCGTTGACCAAAATTCAATTGTTCAGATGTCTATAGCCGTCTGGCAAAGTTTTGGAAATTCAGATGTCTATAGCTGTCTGAGATTATTTTTCTTATTTTCAGACAAATTTACATGTCTGACAATTTTTTCGCTTATTTTGGTCAACATCTGAAAATTTGGGTCAATTGCAGTTTCTACCCCCCATTATTTTCAGACAACGGATTCCGTCTGACAAAAAATCAAGAATCGGTCAATTTCTTGCCAGACTACATCAGAAGTCTGACAAAAAAAAACAAATTTGAATCAATTGCAAAACTACCCTCTTCTTATTTGGACTTCTTAACGATGTATTTTTTTTTCAAAGGAATTTAACAGACTTCTATGGAGGTCTGGCAATTGAAAGTCAATTGCAAAACTACCCTCTTGTTGACCATATTGAGGCTTACGAAAAGATGCAGACTACAAAATCGGATCTGAAAATCGACGATATGAAAATGTTCTTACCAATCTCCGATTTCCGTTTGTTTTTAGCCGCGTCGATTTCCCAGAACGTCTAAAATCACCGAAAGCCCCAAATCCGAGACGTGTTTTGCTGTTTTTATTAGATGATAAACGATTTCGCTACTTTTGAATCGAAAAATATCAAAAAATCCCCCAAAATCAAAGGGGAAAAGAGAAATCGGTGAGGAGAACGTCCGAGCTCAGATTCTTGAGCTTTAGTGGTGAAAAAACGAGTTGGATTACACATTAACTCGTCGGCGATGGTGGGTGTCGTAGTTGTTGAGCATTCATGGCGATGGCATTTTCGTGAATATCCAAAACAAATTTGGGTATTTTTGTCTTTTAATTTCAAATATCAGACTTCATATGAAGTCTGGCGATGGCATTCCTGTGAATATTGAGATTAATAAGGGGATATATTAGCGATGGAGAGGAAGGAGAAGGCCGAGGGTATAATCATGGTTGACTTCAATTTCGAGGGCATTTTTGCAATCGTCCCTGTCTCATGTCTAGTCTTATATATACTTATATTTCATATATTTTTGAATATTCATTTGATTCTCGTTTTGGGTCGGGTTTGATACTGATTCTTTGGGTACAATAGTCTAGAATTTATTTAAATATTTATGTCGGTTTTGATTCGGTTTGATGTCTCTAATTCGGATCAGTTTGGTTTTTCAGATATGGATATCTTGCCTAGTCCAAATCGATATTGTATCTAAAATCAGATGTAGAAAAATATAATTTTTGCACTGCAGCAATGATGGATCGATGGGAGAAGATATTGATATCTTTATAAGAAAAAACAATTAGATGTAATTCACTGATCACTGTAGGTTTCAGAAACTGTATTAATATAAAGACTTGAAACATGACGAACAATATTTTTTTTTAGAATGCAAATTTTGTTTCACATTGTTTAACTACAGCTTTATTTTAAGCAGTTTTGATTTTAAAAGAGAATACATGTATAAATTTTAAATTTTGTGTTTTTTGTTGTTGCCTTGTTGGAATCATCATGGTAATAATTTCTTACTAAACTTATCTTCTTTTTTTTTTGTCAACTCTTACTAAACTTATCCAAACAAGACAATGTATCTTTTTTAGGTATCAAATAATTCGGAGAAAAAGACGGGAAAAAACGAGACGTGGAGACTCGCGTTACGTTACCAACCTCCTTGCAACAATTTAGCAGCCACACACACCCCTGCGAGTTGTAGTGCATTTTAGTAAAATATCCAGTAGTGGTGCTAAAATACGCTCAAAAGAGTTAATGGTGCTAACTTTCACCCTTTTTCTCGCCACCGCTTGCTTTAGTAGTGACACATTTCTTTCTATTTTTCCCGAGAAAACTTCCAAAGAAATAGAATTTTGCCGTCTGCAATTTGTGTATGCTTCGTTCTCTGGATCATGACTCTTTCCGGGAACTGAAGGTAAATCGAAAGAAACAAAGAGAATTCTAGTTTTGAAGAAAGGAAACAAACCAATGGCTTCTTCTCTGGACATTGTTAAATTCTGTGGGTCTCCTGTATCGATTTCCCGCCATAAATCTCCGATAAAATTAGAATCTAGAAAGAGGGTTTTCAGATTAGCCGATTCACGGAGTTGGCATCGTCTTGGTAGATGTGTTAGGGTTAATTCATCGGCTCTTAACGGCGATAATCAGTCCAAAGGTCAGCTTTCTTCCTACTTTGATTTCCTAATCTCTCTACAAGGACTAATTAGAAGACATGATTTTGATTCTGCAATAGATGTGGAAAGTTCCCAGATAGAAATTGTTTGTGATTAGCTCTTGAATCTTTGGTTTTAACGACTATACGCTCCTTATTGATTTTTCCAAGTCAAAACTCAATAAGTATTAGTCAGTACATATCATTCTTGTGTTGTATCTACTACCAATTATATTTGTATTGCTTGATTGTAGATTGAGTAAGATTTTCATTTTGTGGAGTTGAGTTTTGCAGGTGATGAACCTCCAGAATCGTTGTTTATGAAAGAATTGAAGAGACGAGGTATGACTCCTACTTCGTTGCTTCAAGACTACGAAGTGCAAGTAGATGTAGATGACTTCAAAACCCGTAAAGAAACTGGAAACATCTCTAAAACGACTGCAACTACTCCTGCATTCGATCAAAGCTTGTTAAACCAGAGAGAGAGATCCTTGGCTTTGAACAGCGAAGGGCTTGAGGTCAGACTTGAATTCTTACAATAAATTCACTTAGGCATTTACTAGTTCCTTCACATATTAACAGACGAGATTGTTTCTTCGTTGGGATCTATTTATATCCGAAAAGTACCTAGCAGTTTATGTAATCTATTATAAAAGTTGATTTTTAGGAGTTGGTTTTGTTGATTACAGTATATAAATTTGTGTCCTTCATTTGTTGTGTTCAGGGATTGATTCCACGTGCTAAGATCTTGCTCACAATTGGAGGGACTTTCTTCTTGGGTTTTTGGCCGTTGATAGTCTTAACTCTTGGCGCCTTCTCGGCCCTTTACCTTGTAAGTTAATGAGATCAACAAGTGTTTCTTTATTGGCTCAACGATTGCAATGATCAAACCCATCATTAGAAAGAGCTAAATGTATTTTGGAGATTTGTTCAAAGACCCACTCATGTTTATTCTATTTATATTCTTCCACATTCTTCTCACACATTGTGTCAATTAGTCCTTGAGGTTTCTTTCTTTTATGGTTTATAAGATTTCGTTCCACCTACAAACTTATCATGTTGTTTTGTTTCGTTTTTTGCTTGAAAATGGAAGTACTTTGGAGCAGATTTCGTTCATGATGGAAGCAGAACTCCGGTTTCACCACCACCGTACATTGATCCGTATACTCTGTTGGAGGATGAGAGGATATCAGGGATCGATCCTCGTGTAAATTAGCACCAACAAAGTGTTCTTTCTTCTCTTCACAAGTAGTAGGTAGTATAAATATATTGTTGCACTAAGTATATATTTTACTCCATTGTCCTTTTATGTATTCCTCACGGTTGTAAAAAAATGTTGCTTCTCTATTCTTGCAACTTTCACCTTCTCACTTCACAAGAAACTAAAATGTTAATACTTTTATCTTACTTCATTTTCAAATAAGTTAAATCTGGATATATTGAACCGTTCTAGTGTTTTAAGTCAACTCAGTAAATTTTCTAAAGTCTCTCTCTCTTCTATTAGCTCTCCCTTCTCACCTGACCCTTCGCCTTTAAATCCAGTTCCGGCCGTCGGTCGTCGGCTCTTTGCCGGCGCCGACGGTTTGGTTACTTTTGATGTGTTATATGCTGCGGTTAACACCGCCTTATACTTCGTCGAGCAGTTTTGTTCCTGTTTATATATCATTCGGCTTGGGCTCGTCGACTTTGTTTTCTTTCGGCTTTCAATAAATCCCAATTAATATCGGGTGGTTCTTCCGGTTCTCTGCCGGAATCTCGATCTATTCCTCGGCGTTTGTCCCATCAAGAAGTTGTAGATCTCTTTCTCTGTTTCTTCCAGGTCGCTGTGCACTTTGTATCGTTGGTCCGATGGCCCGATCGAGTTGAACGGACTCGACAGGTGCTCAATCATCTTTTGATTCAATCCAATCATGGATTAATCATCTATCAAGTGCAGAGAACCCGGTTGCAGTGAAGTCATGGCGGAAGATTTGCGTTTCTATGCAACGGATTGATGTGGTTAGGAGGGAAGATGATCGGCAGACGTATGAAGATGAAGTTGTTTGAGCACTAACTAGTCGCCGGAAACTTACACTGACGGTGTGCATGACGAGATGTTCCCATCGTCAGACACGTGGCATAGCGAGTTCCCAGACAAGCTTTGTGTCTATCCATCGAACTCACCTTTCGGTTTACTGTATTTGGGCCTATGAGCCCATTTGCTATGTTCATATTCATTATGCTTTATCTTTGTACTCTGTCGAGTGGGCCTTTGAATGTTAATGCTAGTCGACTAAAAAAAAAAAGTCAGCTCAGTATATTACCTTTTTTTGTCATCTACTACGATGTTTGATGAAAGCTGGTTTCCCAAAAAAAAAAACTTGCTAACTGAATGGTTTGGTTGATATGGAAAAATAAATAACTTTGTGTTCGTGTTCTTTTAACTAGAGTATCGGCACTGACATTTATAAAAAAATGAAAAGTTTACGAAAAGTATCAAAGTAGTCTAAGCCCGATATGAAGGTCGGCTAATCTCCTGGATCATCAATTATTTTCAAAAGATGTGTAATCTATCTAAAATCTACATAATAGCAACCTCCGCTCGCTGAGATCCCATGGCCCACAAAATACCTTTTAGTTCTTCATGGAGCGTCAAAAGAGTCTTTTGACACTTTCGCTTGAGAGAGACCAACCCATAAAAACTCGTAGGCATCATCCCAAACCACTGACTAGCCCATGATTGATCCACAAAGCATCGATTTGGCATATATGGAAGGGAAGAGTTACAGGGGGTAGTTTTGTATTTCTCTGTCATAAGTGGCTTTCGATGTCCACCTCTCCTTCTTGTTGACTATTGTGATACTCCGTATCAAAAATATGGTCAACGAGCAGTAGAAAGTCAACCGAGGGCAAAATTGTCATTTTTGCCAAGTGAAGGGCAAAGTGGTAATTTTGCCAAAGTTCGAGACGGAAGCCGAGGCGGACCAAATATTCTTATGTTTCAACATAAAGAATGTTTAGAAGATCGGAGTTGGAAGAAACGAGGCAGAAACGTGTTTTACGGCTTGTCGGGAATGGAAACCGACAAACCCGAAGAAACTTCAAAAATCCATATCCGGAGCTACGTAAGTCCGAACGGAGTGATTCAAAATGCTAAATTCATCAAATAGCATGGAGAATCAGTTTGTGGAGATTTGGGGATTTATGGGAATCAGTTGGTATTTTCTAAAACAATATCCGCGAAACCAAAGAAACCGAAGCATCAGAAAGAAGCGGGTTAAGGGCTGGTTTATTTCGGTTTAGGGAAGGGTTTTTGGTTACTCAGACACTCCTGGAGACAGGTGTCACTCAAGAACATTCAAAGTGTTCTTGAGTGTTCATAAGACCTTCTTTCACCAAAATCCCATAACTTCTTCAATATAAATCCAAATTAACTTCTGCAAAGTGCTATAGCTTCCTATCTCCCTCCTATACAATCTCCAGCCAGCCACCGTCGTCGCCGTCACCGGGGCGTTCCGGAATCTGGCCGGAAAGCATCCGCGGATTAGGGTTTGGTGGATATCTCTCTTCCTTCACCAGATCTGAATGTTTTGAAGCCATGGATGGCTGGATCTTCTCTTTGCGTTCAGTTTGATAGGTGGATCGTCTTCTGAGTCACCGGAAAAAGGGGTGAACCGGCCGGTCAACGCCGGACCACCGCCGGTCAACGCCGGAGAAGTCGCAGGAAAAGTCGCCGGAGAAAGCTCCACCGCCTCCAATCTTCAGCCGGTTCTTCAAGGAGTATGATGGGATGTTTTGATTCAAGATTTGGGTTGGTTTAAGGCTGGTTTAACCTTGGTAAACGGTTAGGTCAAACAGGTCAACGTTTGACCAAAACCGGTTTAACCTAACCGGTTCTAATTAGACCGGTTTAGTTGGGTTACATCAATTCATTTTGTTTAGCTGGTTCAAGGAAGGTCAGCCGGTTCAAGTCAGAGTCAACGGGAAACCTTCGGTCAATGGTCAACGCACGGGTCAACGGTCAACCGCTGGTCAACGCGGTCAACCGTCGGTCAACGCCGGAGACCAAGCCGGTCAACGCTTGGTCCACGGCCATTCCGATATTTCAGGGCGTTCGGGAATTCGGAGTTCGAGATTCAGGAGTTCGGAGTTCGAGAGTCGGGAGTTCGGAGTTCGAGATTCGGGAGTTTGGGGTTCGTGTCGGTATCTCGGGATTCACATTCGCATCGAGCCATCATTCCTCGCCTATCTCACTGTGAGTCGGCTCACAGAACTTTAGTTACATATAGACCGGGAAACGTAAAACCGTAGATTTAGGATTGCATACCCGATAATTAAAATGATTGGTTAATATTGAATAATTGGACGTTACTGATAAACCGGTTAGGATCAGATAAGCATGTTAGGGTTTAAAGAATTAAAAGGTTAATCGATTGTGTGCCGCTAGGTTGTTAGTGTTGGGATTATGTCCAGAAATAATATTGTACTTACTCTAAAGATAGTTGTATTGTCGAGATCGGACAATTCATGTGATACTGGGTAGTCATAATGTGCTAGAAACCGCTTATGACAAATGAGTTGTAACTCATTTCTAGTATCGTGTGAACCTACAGGGTCACACACCTAAGCAAGCTGGATACACTTTGTGAGGGATTGATCATTGGCATATGATCTGATCAATGTGTATGGATACACATTGAATTGAGTTTTGAAGAGGTGTGTCGATCGATGCAATCAGTGTGTCGATCGACGCAAGTTTTCGAATAGGTGTGTCGATCGATACAGTATGTGTATCGATCGATGCACAATGGGCCTCGAGACTGACGTTCCGAGTTAATGACTTAAACGAGTCGGGTTTGATACGCAGGTTGTTTTCGGTCATCCCAGGCCGATATATATAATGTCTTATATGATCGACCTGAGCCCTAGCCGTCAGTGTCGCTTCTCAGATAGAAAGCAGAGACACAGAAACTCATAAGATCCACATGAGATCCGATTCCCGGCACTAGCATCCCGGCGGATTCCAGCTTGTGTGTGTGTGTGGACTACGATAGAGGCGCAACGATTGAGGCGCTCTATATCTCGTTTACCTGCTCCAATTTCCGCTGCCAATCTCCAGGTAAACACGAGGTCAGTTCTTAGATTCAATCACCTAGACCCTGGATCCTAGGGATTCCAACAGTGGTATCAGAGCTGTAGGGTTTAATCCATTGAATCTGTAGCCTGGAATTCGATTAAAATGGTATTTGATTGAATTGATGCTAGCTAGGTTTCATTTTGATAATTGTAATCTCGGATTTATTTGTATCAAAAACGAAGAACTGTGTTTTCGCACTGTGTCGATCGACACAAGTTTGTGTCGGTCGACACACCGCGAAAACGGCAAAACAGTTTTAGGGTTTTCGCACAGCATCGATCGATGCACTGGGTGTGTCGGTCGATGCAGCGCGAAAATGCAAAAGAAATTGTGTTTTCGCATAGCGTCGATCGACACAAGTTTGTGTCGGTCGATGCACCGCGAATTCGCCTATTAAAACATTGGGTTTCGATTTAGCAATCGCATTGTGTCGATCGACACACTGGGTGAATCGATCGACACAGGCTGTGCGAAGGATAGATCGGTTCAATTGGATTGACCGGTTATCTCGCATGGTTATGACAGTTTAATTCAATTAAAATTCCATGATACCCTACTGTATCGATCGACACAGGTTTAGTGTCGGTCGACACAGGCCTTGCGATTGGTTAATCGGTTCAATTGGATTGAACTGGTTATCATGCTTGGTTAAGGTAGATCAGATCGGTTTAAATTGGATAAATTGATTCAATTGGAATGAATTGGTTATCTCAATTGGTATAAACCGATTTGATTGGTTAAGATCAGTTTGATTGGATAAGTCGGTTCAATTGAATTGGACCGGTTATCGCGATTAGTTGAAACTGGTTGAATCGGTTCAGTTGGATGGACCGGTTGAATTGGATTTGACCGGTATCTCAATTGGTCTAAAACCGGTTCATTTGGTCATTCACCAGCTCAATTGGATTGACCGGTTATCTGGGTGGTTAAACGTAATCGTTTGGTTTTGAACCATATGATTAAGAAACCGAACCAAATGACCTAACCCACTTGAATTAGAACAATTAAAACTTAATTAAAATTAGAAGTAAAAGTGTTCTAAACCTATCGAATGCACATTAGATGTGTATTAGATCAAAGATTAGTATTCAATATGGTCAACTGTCAAGACTCATTTCGTTGTTGTGATACTCTTGCCAAGAGCTTGGTGTCCACAATTACATGAGTAAGGCAGGTAGTAGTGTTGATGGTCTTGCAGTGCTTGACATCAACAATTACATGACCTAGGAGATTGATTTACTAACCTTTTAAATGTTCCGTTTCCTCAACTAAATATCAAGTGACCTTGATGTCTTGCCCAATCTTGTCTACTGTCAAGACTCATTTCGTTGTTGGATAGTCTTGGAGTCCTTGGTATCCACATCTACATGAGTAAGGCAGGTGATCATTGATAGACTTGCAGTGCGACTGTCAATGATCACAAGACTGAAGAGATTGGTTTTACTTGACTGGGATATCAGATGTTCTGGGCCCAGAGACATCAGAGTGAATGAGACATGGATTGTCTCATCTGCGACCAAGAGTTGTACTGGGTACAATTAGCAATGATTTGCTTACCAAGATGACTAAACTCTGGGTAATGACGAGTCGTCCACTCAGATTTTAGTGATGTATGGATCTTGGATCATTATATTCATAGAGGAAACATTGTTTGAATATAATGCGAGTTTTCTTATTGGATAAGATTCCTCATTTCCTGAAATCATAACTAAAATTTTCTTTGATTAAATTTCCAGCCTATGTCTAAAACTACTTTCTCGTTACGATCCGTCCTTGAGAAGGACAAGTTAAATGGATCAAATTTCCTGGATTGGTATCGCAATTTGAGATTAATCCTCAAGCAGGAGAGTAAGGACTATGTTCTTGAGAAAGCTCTTCCAGAAAGGCTTAGGACCAATCGCTCGAATGCAGTATATGATGCTTGGAATAAGCGTTATATTGATGTGGTAGATGTGCGTGGTCTGATGTTGGCTACCATGGTATCTGACTTAAAGAGTCAATACGAGAACATGGAGTCGCCAATAGAGATGATCACCAGCCTGAAACTGAAGTTTCAGGATCTGGCACTAGTTGAGAGATTCCAGATGGTGAAGTCTCTCACTGGGTGCAAGCTACCAGAGGATGCTCCAGTGAGTCCTCATGTCATTAAAATGATGGGTTACATTGATAACCTGGGGAAACTGGAATGTCCTGTCAGCTTAGAGTTGGCCACATACATCATTCTGCAGTCACTGCCGTCTAGTTATGATAAGTTTATCAAAAACTATATCAAGAATAACTTTACGAAGACGTTGACTGAGCTGCATGGGATGCTCAAAACAGCAGAGCAAGACATCATAAAGGGTAAAAGATTTGAGAAATCTTGTATTGACAAGGGTAGAGGCAGATCCGTCCAGATTTGGAATCAGGATAAGCCTGTGTCATCTTATAAGCCCAAGTTCGGCCCATCTGGTGTTAGAAAGTGCTTCTACTGTGATGAGTCAGGGCATTGGAAGAGAGATTGCATTAAATTCTTGGAAGATTCACAAGAAATGAAGGAGATGTATGGTACTTCTTCTTCAGGTATTGTGTTATTACTTCAAGTTCTACGTATGTATTGGATACTGGTTGTGGTACTGATATTTTGGAAATATGCAGGGCCTAAGCAACAGTAGAACGTTGAGGAAAGGACAAGTGGAACTGTGTATCTGGTATGGAGCAATGGTTGCTACATAAGCCGTAGAGATTCTCCACTTGTAGAAGCCTTTCAAGCTTGGTTTTGAATTAAGTAATTGCTACTATGTACCTGCTTTATGCAGAGATGTCTTTCAATTTCTTGTAAAGAATTTGGATGTTTTTCATTTTGATAAAAGACAACTGTTGCTCTTTTGATCTTAATGAAATAATATATGGTAGCACCCCTTTTGATAAATGGGTTTTATGTCTTAAACCAATATACTCTTGAATATAACATAAATACTAAACGGTTTAAGTCTGATGACTTGAAATCTTCAGTACTTCATTACCTTATTGATGGCTTCAGTAAGTATGACTGTGTTCATTTGATGAGACACGAGTCGGAATCCTTTGGAATGGTCAAAGGAGTTTTAGAATGAAGTATAGAACCGATTTGACAGAAGTATTGAGATCCTCGATTAGATCGCGGAAGAAAATACTTGAGTCAAGAATTGGGTGATCATCTAAGTGAGTGTGAAGTCACATCACAGCTCTTTTCTTCTGGAAAACCTGAATGGTGTTTCTGAGAGAACAAATCGGACCTTATTAGATATGCTCCGATTAATGATGAGTCACAGGAATCTTCCATCATCCTTTTAAAATACGCTCTAAAATGAATATGTTTACGCAAATTAGTTTTCTATCAGAATCAGTTGAAAGACACCACATTGGATGTGGACTGGGTGATTTCCAAGTATGTTTTCTGATTAATTGGGATTGCAAGGTTTGTGTAAGACAGTTGTCAACAAACAAACTTGAACCCAAATCTGATAAAGGCTGCATCGCCGGTTGTCCTAGGGAAACCGAGGCTTAGTATTTTTGCAACCAATCCGAGAACAAAGTTTTGTTGTTCGGAACTCTGTTTTTCCAAGAAAACAGTGGGAGTAAAAGTACAGCTCGAAGAAATTCGAGAAACACAGGAGGCTGTTCAACCTTTTGAGGGAGAGCAGCGGTAGGATCTACAAAGTGCTGTAGAATCTACACCTGTGGAGCCGGAAGTTCGCTGATCCTAATGGATCCGTCACTAAACCGAGGGTGATTCCTCTTGACCGATTGCTGTGATCTGATGATCATTGAAAGGTAACGAGCCTACAAAATTCAAAGAAGCGAAAGGTGGGCCCCAATCTGAAAATTAACTAGGAATGTATGTTAGCTTCACCGATTCATTTCTGGATTGAAGCAAACACCTTGGAGTTGGAATCTATGTTCTGTTAAAACGGTCAAAGGTTTGACTTGATCAGGAACATATAGAAACCGTGCGTTTACAAGTAAACCAAATGGGAGCGTAGTTTCAATTCTCACACCGTATGTATATAACATACTTAATCTCATAAACGACGTTCCGACGCTAAAGTCTTGTCAAGATTTGGGTCGGAAGTCAAATTTAACAATGGACATGGAAAAAGCCGCGAAAGTTCTTGGAATAAGGATCCATTGAAATGGATTGCAAAGACCAATTGGATCGTGTCAGAATCCTTATGGTGATAAGGTATTGGACAGTTCAAATGTGCTTGATTCCAGGAATGGCTTCACACCAAAGGTCTTATGGAAATGATCTTAGCAAGAAGAAGTGTCTTGGACACTGGCTGAGCTACTATCTATGAGTGTGATTCCTTTTGCTTATGCAAGTGAATCCATCATGAATGCCATATTTTGCGCTCGTCTAAATGCAGCTGACGCATAAAGCATGACGAGAAGATACCAACTTGTTCCGGTAAGAGTCACTGGACAGTTGTAAGGAATATCCACAAGTGTTTGAGAAACACTAAGGATAGGTTCTTGTACAACTGAGGAAATGACGATTCTGTTAAGAGTAGTTAGACGGACAAAGATGACTCCCGGTTCCCACCTGGTTATGTCTCTTTGTCTGTGTAGCGGCGCTATCTGTTGGAAAAGTCTCCAAGCAGTGGACCGTAGAATAGTGCTTATTAAAGAATAGCGGTGTGATTTGTTGGAATGGCTCCAAGCAAGAACACCACATCATCTCTCACAACCTAAGCATGAGTTTCATACTGTTCCTGTAGGTACTAGATATCTGAAGACGTGGTCTAGATTCTAGTGGGAGTTGTGTTAGTTATGATGTTCAGATAGACATGATATAGTCATGTTTATGAAAAACTGACATCAACATTATTTGATCATTGGACAATTAAATAATGGTCCCAAGTATTTTATGTTCATTTTATAGGTCATC
Organism: Orychophragmus violaceus; assembly: GCA_030180135.1. Lineage (NCBI taxonomy): Eukaryota > Viridiplantae > Streptophyta > Magnoliopsida > Brassicales > Brassicaceae > Orychophragmus > Orychophragmus violaceus. The sequence goes on from CM058230.1 coordinate 75,575,028, forward strand.
AAGTTGAGGACTTGATCATGAAACCCTATAAGTAAAAGGATGACATAAATTATGATTGTCCCTAGTCGAGATTGTCAAAGTGGGACACTGACAACCGCGAGAGACTAGCTTGTGAGGTGACTGTTGACTAAGTTTCATGGAGTCAATGTCATGAGTATCACAGTCAGTCACATAGATATATGTTGATGAACATATGATCGGACATGACCCGCTAATGAGAACTCTACAGGATAGTTATATCTGTGTCATGAGAGTTCCTCATTACGACTATAGAGTATAGTCCTTAGACCTGAGTTCATCATGCTTTATAGCATATGAATTGGTGCACTTTGACCTTGTCAAACGTCGATCCGTAAATGGCGGCTATAAAGGCATTGCTTAGGTGTATCATGGAGTATGTATAGAAACAGGGATGGAACAAGAAGGGATTTGTCCCTCCTATATAACAGGAGATAAATATCTCAGGGCTCATCGAAGATTTGATACTGAGAAAATGCATAGCCGTGCTCAAACGAGGTGATTGTCAGTCGTTTGTTTTATCAGTATAGATCAGGAGTTCGATGAACATGATGTTGGCTATAATAAGGATGACACAGTTTATTGCCTTATGCCATATCGAGATATAGCGACAAAGGGATTATGGGAATAGATGATTCCAGTACAAGTGGGATATTGTTGGGATTATGTCCTGAAATAATATTGTACTTACTCTAAAGATAGTTGTATTGTCGAGATCGGACAATTCATGTGATACTGGGTAGTCATAATATTTTGCTAGAAACCGCTTATGACAAATGAGTTGTAACTCATTTCTAGTATCGTGTGAACCTACAGGGTCACACACCTAAGCAATCTGGATACACTTTGTGTGGGATTGATCATTGGCATATGATCTGATCAATGTGTATGGATACACATTGAATTGAGTTTTGAAGAGGTGTATCGATCGATGCAATCAGTGTGTCGATCGACGCAGGTTTTCGAATAGGTGTGTCGATCGATACAGTATGTGTATCGATCGATGCACAATGGGCCTCGAGACTGACATTTCGAGTTAATGACTTAAACGAGTCGGGTTTTATCCGCAGGTTGTTTTCGGTCATCCCAGGCCGATATATATAATGTCTTATATGATCGACCTGAGCCCTAGCCGTCAGTGTCACTTCTCAGAGAGAAAGCAGAGACACAGAAACTCATAAGATCCACAGGAGATCCGATTCCCGGCACTAGCATCCCGACGGATTCCAGCTTGTGTGCGTGTGGACTACGATAGAGGCACAGCGATTGAGGCGCTCTATATCTCGTTTACCTGCTCCAATTTCTGCTGCCAATCTCCAGGTAAACACGAGGTCAGTTCTTAGATTCAATCACCTAGACCCTGGATCCTAGGGATTCCAACAGTTAGTAACGATTGATTGATGCATTCATATAGATATCGTGTGAATAGGATCGTATATGCATATATATTGTATAAGAACGATAATTAATGAATCTATATACGGGAAGTAAGACGACATTAAAACATGGTTAAACCTAAATGACTATATAGAATATTATAACGGGTTTGGGGTTTAGGTTTAATAGCGGGAAAGGGTAATGAATTAAATTAAATTAATAATGAGATGTCGGGGAGTTAGTAAGTTTACTAACTCTAAACCGACGGATCGAGGTGAAGGAACGTTTAGATTAATCCTGATTCAATTCCAGATTCAGATCATCCTAAACATGCGGATCTAGGTTCTTCTCGAATAGAAACAATTGATGATCTCACCTTATACCTGTTTATTGCAGCGGAAAGGGATGGTATGTCAGAGATCAAAGAGCTACCGAGAGATAACTCCTCCAGAGGTTCACACACGCACACCGAGCAGGAAGAGGCTGCTAGGCCAGTAGGGAATCGGCGCAGAGAGAGAGAGGAGGCTCGCGGCTAGGGCTTCTTTTCGACCTGAACTCGTCATACGTTTATATAACTCGTTCAGTTCGTTTTGGGCCATTTGACCCAAAGGCCAATTAACTCCGAGGCGTTCGCGCACTGTGTCGATCGACACTCCTTGTGTATCGATCGACACACAGCGGCCAAACCCAATTATTCTCTCTAAGTACAGTAAATGCCTAGCACTTTTACCGTAGTTCTGCTAAACCATTCCTACACGTTTTCCTGTTAGCTTAGGCGTGTGACCCATATGGGATCATATAATAAAGACAATAAGTCCAAGACTTATAGATCATGAGCGGACTCTAGCAAGCCATCATGACCCCCAGTATTATATGACTTATGTCTGATCATTGACATACTCTTACTTTCTAGAGACAGTACCGAGATTGCTGGACACAATTCCAACAATCTCCCACTTGTACTGGAATCTCTGTATTCATAATCCTTTTGTCACAATATCTCGATTAGTCATAAGGCAAGATTGGTGTCATCCTTATAAAGGCTAATCTTGTTCATCGGACTCTGATTCGATACTGACAATCCAAACGACTCGGGACAGTCCGTTTGAGCATGGCCATGCATTTTCCAGTATTCAAATCTCCGATTGGCCTAGAGATATTCACTCCATTTATATTGGAGGGACAAATCCCGTCTTGTTCCATCACTGTAAACTACTCATTTCACAATGTACCCAAACAAGGTCCTTATAACTATCGCAGAACGATAGCGTTAGACAATGATCAAAGTACATCAGTCCATGTGCAGTCACATGCATGCGAACTCAGGTCTAAGGACTATACTCTATAGTCGTAGTAAGAATCTCTTATGACACAGATATAAATATCCTGAAGAGTTCTTATAAGCGGGTCTTGTCCGGTCGTATGTTCCCAAACATACACCTATGTACTGACTTTGATGCCGCGCATCTATGACACATTGAGACTTTGTCATAAGTCACGTACCAATCCAGTCTCACACGGTTGTTGGTGTTCCAATTTCAACAACCTTCGACTAGGGACAGGATGATATAAAACATTTATCAAATATAGGGTCTCATGATCAAGCTAAATGACTTCGATGACTCAAGATCAAGTCATTTACTTCGATGACCTATAAAATGGTTTATATCACTTTGGAACGATTATTTCATCACAGTTAAAATAATCTTGAAATAATAATTTCATTAAACATCTTAAATGTTATTTCAAGAACATATCCAATAACTAAATAAAGCCCTTTAATAACTCCCACTGAAATTAAGACTGCATCTTAATTTCAATTATCCTACAGCAACAGTCCGCGACTCGTGCTTAGGCCTAAGGAGTGGCTTCGTTAATAGATTAGCAACGTTCTCATTCATTGAAACTTGCTGATCTACTTAACATCTCTGTCATTTATCTTACGGAATAGGTTATACCTATCCTCAAGGTGTTTGGACCTCTGATGTGCAGCTAGTCTCATCTATGCTGGAAATCACATCAAGTTCAGTGACGAACTCTTCTTTCCAAACAACCTCTTTCGCGACTTCCCAAGCTGCGAAATATTCAGCTTAAGTCATGGAGTCAGCAACAGTGCCGTGCACCGCCAGACAAACACAAGATATAACCGGACTGTGACCGGAAATCATCTTTGTCTGTTGGAAACTTGCCTTTCAGACTCTATCGACTTATAGCACCTCACTTTCTCCGTAACTCTAGAATTTATCCTTAGTATTCCTCAAATACTTTAGGATATTCTTTATGGCAATCCAGTGATTCTTTGCTGGATTTGACTGGTCTTTACTTGTCTTGCTTAACCTTAAAGCAACATCAAACAAGTACGTTTCATGGCATACATGATAGATCCAATTGCCGACGCATATGGAAACTTATCCATGCATTTAAGCTCAGCAGTTATCGTAGGACATTGTGTCTTGCTTAACGTAATGCCATGTGACATTGGCATAAAACCCTTCTTGGAATGCTGAAAACGTGTAGGACTTTGTCGGGATAAGAATCCTGACTTTGTCTTACCAGCTCTTTCGTATCTCTATCTTTAGATCCAAAATCCAAGAACATACGTGGCTTTACCCATGTCAATCATTAGAACCAACTCCCAAGCCAGTCCTTAACCGACTGCAGCATTGGGACGTCTTTTTCGAGAATCAGTATGTCATCGACATACAATATGAGAAATGCAATATCGCTCCCACTAATCTATTAGTAAACGCACAGTTCCAATTCGTTCCTGTTCAAGTCAAAACCTTGACTAATTCAACAGAACGAAGATTCCAACTCCGATATGTTTGCTTCCATCCATGAATGAATCGATGAAGCTAACTTACATAAAATGTAATTCTTCGGAGAGTCCGGGCTCACTATCGCTTCTTTGAATTTCGCAGATTCGTCGCTTTCAATGATCATCAGATCATGCGAACTTTCAATGATTATCAGGTTCAACTAATGACGAGAAATCACTCTCGGATTAGTAACTGATTCATTCATATCTGCGAACTTCAGGCTCCACAGGTGCAGATTTCAATGATTATCAGGTTCAACTAATGACGAGAAATCACTCTCGGATTAGTAACTGATTCATTCATATCTGCTAACTCCATAATGCACAGGTGTAGATTCTACAGAAATCTGTAAATCCTTCCGCTGCTCTCCCTTACAGGTTAAGCAGCCTCCTGTATTTCTCGAATTTCTTCGAGTTATACTTTTACTCCCACTGTTTTTCTTGGAAATTAACTTCCCTTCTTAGAAAACAGAATGGACGTAAAAGTAATAAGCCTTGGTTTCCCTAGGACAACCAGCGAAGTAGCACAACTACAAACACTCAGTAAAGACGAATTTGGATCGATTCCAATCCACATTTACGTGGTGTCTTTCAACTGATATTGGTGGAACTATTTTAGCGTAAACTTAGATATTTCTAGAGCGTTATTCTTAAAATATCATGGAAGATTCGTGTGACTCATCTTTAATCATTTCTAATAAGATCTGATTCTTTCTCACAGAAAAACCTTCAGTTTTCAGGAGAAATAAGCTGTGAAACGATTTCACACTCATTCAGATGATCACACAATCAATGACTTAAGTATTCTCACTCGTGATTTAATCCAGAGTCTTAATACTTTTGTCATTCAGATCCTATACTTCATTCTGGAACTCTTTCGACCATGTCAAATAATTCCGACTCGTGTCTCATCTAAATGAACACAGTCATACTCACTGAAGTAATCAGTAGAGACAATGAAGTACAGGAGTTTTTCTCTGGCATTACTGCTCTTTGGGCCACATACATGAATATGTTCCAGGTCCAATAAGCCTTTGGGCCTTTCTCTAGCTCGGCTAAGATAGGCCCTTTACCTTTTGGTCTAGTAAACAGAATTCAAGTCTCACAAGATATTTTATCAAATGAGCCCAACAGTCCATGACTATGGGATTTCTGAATCCGACTTACTCTATGTGACCAAGACTTTATGCCAAGAAAAATCAGGTTTAATTCATCAGATTTAAACCAATTCGGTATTTATGTTACATTTAGGTACTCTTTGGTTTAAGATATAAAACCCATTCCATGAATAGGGTGCTACAATTAATATTTCATTAAGATCAAAAGAACAAAACTTGTCTTTTATCAAAATGAAAAACATTCAAATTCTTACAAGAAAATGAAAGACAATTCTGCTTAAAGCAGGTACATTGTAGCAATTACTTAATACAAAACCAAGCCTAAAAGGGATCTATAAGTGAAAACCCTACGGCTGAGGCAGCATCCCAAGCTCCTTCCAGACATGTAGTTTCACTTGCCCTTCCTTCAACGTTCTACTGTTGCTTAGGCTCTGCATATTATCACAAATATCAGTGCCACAACCAGTATCCAATACCTTTAAGGACGTTCTACTGTTGCTTAGGCTCTGCATATTATCACAAATATCAGTGCCACAACCAGTATTTAATACCTTTAAGGTAGAACTTGAAGTAATAACATGAATACCTGAGGAAGTAGTCTCATACATCAACTTCAATTCCTCATCATCTTCCATGAATTTAATGCAATTTCTCTTCCAATGCCCTGTCTCCTTACAGTAGCAGCACTTACCAACGTAAGAGGTATCAGACTCGGGCTCAGAAGACACACGCTTGCCATGATTCAAAATCTGGACAACTTTGTCTTCACCCTTTTCAGCATTAGGTTTAGTAAACCTACCCTTCTCGTTTATGAGATTGTACAGGGTACTCTTCACGTTTGGCTCAACTGTCTTGAGCATATCATGCAGTTCAGTCAGCGTCTTCGTTAAGCCTTTCTTGATATAGTTCTTTCTGAACTTATCATAGCTTGACGGCAGTGACTGCAGAATGATTTCAGTTGCCAACTCTTGGCTAACTGGATAATCCAGTTTCCTCAGGTTATCAATGTAACCCATCATTTTACTGACATGAGGACTCACTGGATTATCATTTGGTAGCTTGCAGCTAGTGAGAGACTTAACCAACCGGTATCTCTCCACTCTTATCTGCTCCTGAAATTTCAATTTCAGGCTGCTGATCATCTCTATTGGCGACTCCATGTTCTCATATTGCTTCTGCAAGTCTGAGTCCATGGTAGCCAATATCAGACCACACACATCTACCGCATCATTATAATGCTTATTCCAAGCATCATATACTGCATGAGAAGCATTGGACCCGATCCTCACGGGGAGAGATCTCTCAAGAACATAGTCCTTTCTCTCCTGTCTGAGGACTAGCCTCAGGTTCCGCGACCAAGTCAAGAAATTTGATCCGTTCAGCTTGTCCATCTTAAGGACAGACCGGATCGAGAAAGTGTTTTTGATTGTTTGTGCTAGTCATAACTGAAAATTAAGATAAAAGGATTTTAGTTATTATGTTCAATATGATTAATCTCGTATTAAATTTAATATGATTAATCACGCATTATATTCAATAACATAAGTTACCCTCAATAGAATATAATGATTCCAAGATCCACATATAACTAAGATTAAAGTGGGCCACTGGCCGTCACCCAACCTTAGCTTATATCGGTAAGCCCTATGTCGGCTAATTATATCCGTGATATAACTCTTGGTTGTGAATCTGGGCCCGAGGCCCAATTCACTCTGATGTCTCAAGGCCCGGGACTCCCGATGGCCCAGTCAAGAAAACCAGACTATACAGTCATGTAATCATTAATGTCTGGGACTCCCAATGACATTTATGAATCACAAACCGTCTTATCCACGCAAAAACAGACACCCTCACACTGTAAGGCCATGAATGCAATTGAATGGGCTTCGACAGCTGACATAGAATGGACAAGACATCCAACGCTTGATATTATTTGAGGTTCGTAGGTTTATTTAAAAAATCATTCCCAAAATAGAAGATTACTATTTCGGGAAACTTTCCATTTTTGGAAACCTACTATTTTTGGAAACTTTCTAAAATTGGAAACTTTCTAAAAACGGAAACTTTCTAACTTTAGAAATTCCTTAAAATCCGAATCATGCAAATCTAGAAACTTCTATAACATAAGAAACTTTCTAATTTCAAAATATCGGAAACTTTAATTTAAAATCGATTTATATTCTTATAAAATAAATTTTAAATTAATCTGAAGAAAGACTCAAATGATTGGCCCAATTGTTTTAACTTCTTGGCCCGAGGCCCAAGAACTGGTCCATGTCCAAGACATGACCCAATTGTCCAATTAAATGACATAACCGGTCTGGTTCATTAAAATTAGTCTAACCAAATTTTAATTACTACGATGACCACAATTGTCAACCGGTTATTTACTAAACCGTATTTTCTCAATTTATTTGGTCCAACCAAATCAAATTAGAAAATCCTGGTTTAGGCACTAAATCCAATAATTCTTTCGACATTGGATTTCTTGTCCCGGTTTAACCAGACTTAATAAAATTATTAAATCTGTTTATTAAACCAGGACGAATTTATTTTAATCAAAATTAAACCGAGCCTTTAAACCAACCATGTCGATCGATGAACCGACCGTGTCGATCGATCCATCAACCACATCGGTCGATGCTCTCAGCATCGATCCTGCATCGATCGTGCATCGATCCTGTATCGATCGATGCTCTCACGCATGCACTGAAACGAGCCAAAACCCTAACTGTGTCGATCGATGTGCACCAACCGCATCGGTCGATGCACCAATATCGAACCTGCATCGATCCTGCATCGATCGATGCTTTCACGCGTTAACAGGGTTAGCCGATAGACTGTATCGACCGATCCATGCGATCGTATCGATCGATCCATGCGATCTCCGATTGTATCGACCGATCCATGCGATCGTATCGATCGATCCATGCGATTCTGGCCGATTCTCATTCGGTTGTATCGACCGATCCATCCATTGCATCGATCGATGCAATGCGATCACAGTCGATACTTCTTTATGAAAATCGCAAATTCCAAATCAATATAGCTTGGATTTGCGATTTCAAGTGTGTTTAAGGTTCAATTCCTTGTTGCTTAAGTGATTTCTCTTATCAATAGTTGATTCAAAACACTTCTTAAACAAGAAAACAATCCTAAACATGAATCTAATCAAGAAAAACCAGAACCAATAGCTCTGATACCACTGAAGGAACGTTTAGATTAATCCTGATTCAATTCCAGATTCAGATCATCCTAAACATGCGGATCTAGGTTCTTCTCGAATAGAAACAATTGATGATCTCACCTTATACCTGTTTATTGCAGCGGAAAGGGATGGTATGTCAGAGATCAAAGAGCTACCGAGAGATAACTCCTCCAGAGGTTCACACACGCACACCGAGCAGGAAGAGGCTGCTAGGCCAGTAGGGAATCGGCGCAGAGAGAGAGAGAGGAGGCTCGCGGCTAGGGCTTCTTTTCGACCTGAACTCGTCATACGTTTATATAACTCGTTCAGTTCGTTTTGGGCCATTTGACCCAAAGGCCAATTAACTCCGAGGCGTTCGCGCACTGTGTCGATCGACACTCCTTGTGTATCGATCGACACACAGCGGCCAAACCCAATTATTCTCTCTAAGTACAGTAAATGCCTAGCACTTTTACCGTAGTTCTGCTAAACCATTCCTACACGTTTTCCTGTTAGCTTAGGCGTGTGACCCATATGGGATCATATAATAAAGGCAATAAGTCCAAGACTTATAGATCATGAGCGGACTCTAGCAAGCCATCATGACCCCCAGTATTATATGACTTATGTCTGATCATTGACATACTCTTACTTTCTAGAGACAGTACCGAGATTACTGGACACAATTCCAACACGAGGAGTTATTAAAAGATATCTAGAACGGGTTAATTAAGGAAGTGGTGTGTTTTGTAAGCCGTCTATGGGTTAGAAATCCGCTAACCCAAGGTAGCGGACAAGAATGGATTAAAAGACTTAGAAACCTTAATAGGCCTGCTTGTGTTGTGATTGCTGTGATTGTTGTGATTGATTGTGATTGCGTGATTGATTGTTGTGATTATTGTGTTGTGTTGAGCTTTGTGTGCAGGCTTGTTAGACTGCTCGGTGTTGGGCCGAGCACTCATTGTGGACACTTACTCCGGTCACAGGACCGGGTAAGTTAGTTGGTGCTGACTAGGTATCTTACCTAGTCAGAGCAGTGGTGTGGTAGTGTAGTGGCTTTCGGAATGGTTGGGAACTGTTATTATTATTATTGTTGTTGATTGCGTGATCTGTGCTAGAGTCCCAGCGAGTCTGCGTGTTTACATTTCTGCACTAGGACTCTAGGGCGCGTTAGATTCCGTAAGCCTAGGTTTTGATTACGTTCTGGTACTTCCGACCCGATTGGATCCTCGGGTTTTACCTAACCGGATCACGGTGATTCTGGTTATGGTGTTAACCTATCGGGTGACGTCGGTAGGTGTGTGATTCAGAGAATACGGGGTCATGTCCTAGGGCCGAATCACATGGAATCTCTGGCTATCTAGGGGTAGTCCGAGTCACCGTATATCGATGGACGGAGAACGGTGTCCTATTTGTGGGACCTTGTGTACACGTTTAGGAGTCGTGGGTTAGTTACCATATAGGTGACATTGTAAACCCGTGGAAGTTACCGAGTTCGTAGATCGAGTCCAATCGAGGATATGTGCCGCAGTGACTTCGATTTCCCTTAATTCTCTTTATCCTTGGCATTGATTGTGTGTGTTTGGGTTTATTACGACATGGTAGTGCGTGACCGACCATTTATTCCTGCTGATTGTTATTTTGGGTTTTGGGGCGGGAATCTATAGATCTAGATAGATTAGAAGCCGTTAGTGGGGAGCCGATTCACTGGGTGATCTTAGATCGCTCATTAGACTCTTTTGTGTTTTTCAGGTTTAGCAGCGACAGACGCGGGAGGTCCTCGGTGTTGTTTCGGGATGGCTTGTGGCGGGATTTGATTCGGGATTTTTGGGTGTTTTCTCGGTTTGGCATTATTGATTATGTCGTGTGATGATCTCTTTGTATATTTGACTTGAAGATTGTTTGCGAAATTCTATTAAACGTTGTACTCAACGTTGATTACACAGAAATGAAATTGTTTCCCTGATATGAGGTTTTAGTCCGAACCGACACAACTCATCGAAGTAGTGCAAGTGGTACTGCTTGTGCTATAAATATGAGGATAGCGGAGTCGAGGATAGATTGGTGCGAGCCTTTGCCTCAACTGAACTATCTTTGGCTTCGTCCTGTGACAAACTTTTCCCATTCGACTTGCTCGGGTTCGATCGGTCATGTTCTTGTTTGATTGTTGACCGGTTAGCTCGACGGTTAGCGGAGAATGGGAAAGGGGCGTTACAGAAAGGTGGTATCAGAGCATGGTTCTGCATGGGTTTCAAAACATTTCATTTTTGAGTGTTTTCCGTGTTTTATCGAGTCAAATGTGTCACACAAGCATCCATTAGGAAACCGAGCCGCGTCCGTTAAACCCGAGGATGGGATGGAAAAGTAGAATTTTGTATTACTTGTACTAACTTGTCTTATGTTTTTGATTGCAGTCTTACAGCAGTGTGTCCTGAGTGGAGTGGAGGGGTGTGTGTGTGTGCGCAGAGTAGTTTCAGTTGAGAGGCATGAGTCAGCAGGGGTCAGTTAGTTCGAAGCAGGGCCAGTTGGTTCAGTTCCAGGGATACCCATCTTCACCAGGTCATTCGCGGGGATCTCGTACGGCGGATCATCCGCCAGTTCCATTGCGACAGATGCAGGGTGCCAGAGCAGCACATGAGTGATGGGATTCTTAGGAGGAGCAGACGTAAAGTTACAGTTACCGCTAGCAGTACCAGAGAGGTGACCATGCAGCGGATGTGGAGTATGTGAGTTTCATTTGTATTGGTGTCCCCGAGCAGTAGACCCGCATCTACGAGAGTCGTACCATCCATTGCCCGGATCGGACGGCTGTCCGCTTTGTGGTCACGAGGGTCACAGAGCACTGACTTGCCCTACCATCAGATCAGGAAGTATAATTCTGGTGGAGAGCCGTACCGAGTACCAGTACCAGAGGACTATCGAGCGGGACCCAGTCGCATAGATCCCGAGCCCAGTCAGCCGCCCGTTGGGCAGTTACCGGTTGTTCTGTTGTCCAGACCCGAGCCAGTGAGGACTTGTCAGTTGTGTGGAGGTTATGATCATCAGGCATCCGCGTGTTACTGTGGACCGCACTCAGCGTCCACTCCAGTCTGCCAGGTGTGTTGCCGCGCAGGTCATGTTGCTCATCCTTTCCCGATAACCGAGCCACAGCATGTCGGAGCACCATCTCGAGATACACTCACCACACCCGGCGCACCTGCCAGCGGATGTTGGATCCCTACGGATCTAGGGTTTGATATATTGAAAAATAGAACCAACCTCGTTCTTACCTTTTGGCAGCGGAATTGAGATGGTGAACGAGATCAGTTGGAGCAACGCAAACGCCTTGCCTCTACCAGATACACACGCACGCTCGCTGGAAATGGGATGCTAGTGCCGGATCAATGGGGATCGATTCTCTCTGGTGTGTCTACTGTTTCTGTCAAGAAAAGTGGACGTCCCTCTGTTTAGGTCGAAATCTTAGAGTATAATTCGACCTAAACGTGCTTAACGGGTCAGACTTAATTAAGCCTAAACTCGAAAAGCCTGTTCGGAAAATCCGAACTGTGTCGATCGACACACAAGCTGTGTCGATCGACACAACACCATTTTGTCGATATTAATGTGTATCCAATACACATTAGTATGATCATTACCATAATGATCATTCCCATGTCGTAGCTTCCAATTCGCTTTGGTGTGTGACCCTATAGGATCATATAGTACTGGTAGTAAGTCTACAACTTACAGATTGCAAGAGGCTTCTAGAAAAGCATTGCAACCGCCCAGTACTATACGAATGTCTGATCTCGACACACAACTATCTTCAGGAGTGAGTACAAGTGTGATTTCAGGACACTATCCCAACAATCTCTCACTTGTACTGGAATCACCAATTCCTATAATCCTTTTGTCTCTATATCTCGATTTGGCATAAGGCAAGATTTGTGTCATCCTTATTAAGCCAACATCGTGTTTATCGAACTCCTGATCTCATACTGAACATTACAAACAACTGAACTACAGTTCGTTTGAGTGCGGCCACACATTTTTCTCAGTAATCAATCTTCGATAGGCCCTGAGATATTTATCTCCCGTTATACAGGAGGGACAAATTCCTTCTTGTTCCATCCCTGTTTCAACGCACATTTCATGATAAACTTGAACCGTGTCGTTATAATCGCCAGCTACGGATCGACGTCTGACAAAGTCAAAGTGTACCAATTCATATGCAAGAAAGCATGATGAACTCAGGTCTTAGGACTATACTCTATAGTTGTAATGAGAACCTCTTATGACACAGATATAACTATCTTGTAGATTTCTCATTAACGGGTCAAGTCCGATCATATGTTCACAAACATATATCTATGTGACTGACTGCGATAATCATATCATTGGCTCCATGAAACTTAGCCAACAGTCACCTCACAATCTAGTCTCTTACGGTTGTCAGTGTCCCAATTCTACAACCTCGACCAGGGACAAAATAATTTATTAACTTATAGGGTTTCATGATCAAGTCCTCAACTTGATGGCCTATAATGTGTCATAAACTTATTTTGGGACCATTATTTAGATCACAATAACTAATGCTGAAATCAAATTTCATTAAACACTTCTAAAAGAATGTTTACAAGAGCTTGTATTATAACTAAAACAAAAGTCAAAACTCCCACTAGAATCTAGATTACATCTTTAGATCTCTAATGCCTATAGCAGTCGTATGACTCTCATGCTTAGGCCTTGGGAGTGATTTAGTCAGAGGATCAGCGATATTCTCGAGTGTCGGAACTCGGCTGATCTTCACATCACCTCTATTGACGATATCACGAATTAGGTGATATTTCCTCTCCACATGTTTGGACTTCTGGTGTGACCTGGGTTCTTTTGCCTGAGCAATGGCTCCGTTGTTATCACAAAACAAAGCCACTGGCTCCAAGATACTCGGAACCACACCAAGTTCAGTCATGAACTTCTTGATCCAAACAACTTCCTTTGCCGCTTCTGAAGCAGCAATATATTCAGCTTCCGTTGTGGAATCAGCTACGGTATTCTGCTTAGAGCTCTTCCAGCTCACTTCACCGCCATTTAGACATAAGACATATCCAGATTGTGATCGGAAATCGTCTCTGTCTGTCTGAAAACTCGCATCGGTGAATCCATTCACCACAAGTTCTTCACTTCCTCCATACACAAGGAATTTATCCTTAGTATGTCTCAAATACTTGAGGATATTCTTGACAGCTATCCAGTGAACTTCACCTGGATCAGATTGGTATCTACTCGTCATGCTTAACGTGTAAGCTACATCTGGACGAGTGCAGAGCATGGCATACATAATAGATCCTATTGCGGAAGCATAAGGAATCCTACTCATGCGTTCTCGCTCAGCAAGTGTCGTCGGACACTGCTTCTTGCTGAGACTCATGCCATGAGACATCGGTATGAAGCCCTTCTTGGAATCTTGCATCCTGAATCTGTGCAACACCTTATCAATATAAGTGTCCTGGCACAATCCAATCAGCCTTTTCAATCTATCTCTGTAGATTCTGATTCCAAGAATGTACGCGGCTTCTCCCATGTCTTTCATGGAAAAACAACTTCCAAGCCAAGTCTTGACAGACTGAAGCAACGGAACGTCATTACCGAGGAGGAGTATGTCATCGACATACAGTACAAGAAACACAATTTTGCTCCCACTAGTCTTCTTGTAAACACATGATTCTTCTCCATTCTTGATGAAACCGAATTGCTTCACTGCTTCATCAAAACGAAGATTCCAACTCCGTGATGCTTGCTTCAATCCATAAATGGATTTATGAAGTTTGCATACCTTCCCAGCATGCTTAGGATCGACAAAACCTTCAGGCTGTGTCATGTACACGTCCTCTTCCAGAATACCATTCAGGAATGCGGTTTTGACATCCATCTGCCAAATCTCATAATCATAATGAGCAGCAATCGCTATAAGGATCCGAATGGATTTAAGCATAGCGACTGGGGAATAGGTTTCATCATAGTCAATACCATGAATTTGTTTGAAACCTTTAGCCACCAACCTCGCTTTGTATATTTGTACATTGCCATCCACGTCAATCTTCTTCTTGAAGATCCATTTACACTCAATGGCTTTTACACCATTGGGTAAATCGACCAAGGACCATACTTGGTTTCCTGACATGGATTCCATTTCGGATTTAGAGGCTCCAAGCCACTTTTCAGAGTCCGGGCCCATCATTGCTTCCGCGAAGGTCGCTGGTTCGTCACTTTCAACGATCATCAGATCATTTGAATCAGTCACGAGAAATCCATAGTATCTCTCGGGTTCGTGACGGATCCTTCCGGATCTGCGAACTTCAGGCTCCACAGGCGCCGGTTCCACAGAGCTTTGTGGATCCAACTGCTGCCCTTCCTCAGCAGGTTGAGAAGTATCCTGTGCATCTCGAATTTCTTCAAGATGTACTTTACTCCCACTGTTTTTCTTAGAGAGAAACTCCCTCTCAAGAAAAGAACAGTCCCGAGCAACAAATACTTTGTTCTCAGATTGGTTGTAAAAGTAGTATGCCTTGGTTTCCTTAGGATAACCAACGAAGTAGCATTTAACTGATTTGGGTGCAAGCTTGTCAGAGATTAAACGTTTGACATAAGCCTCACAACCCCAAATCCTCAGGAAAGACAGACTAGGAACATTCCCAGTCCACAATTCATGTGGTGTCTTTTCCACTGATTTAGATGGCACCCTATTTAGTGTAAACGCAGACGTTTCTAGAGCGTATCCCCAAAAGGATAATGGAAGATTAGAATGACTCATCATAGACCGAACCATGTCCAACAAGGTTCCAGACATTGTTGGGAAATTTACTCCTCTCTGACAATCCATTCCATTGGGGTGTTCCAGGAGGAGTGAGTTGTGAAACAATTCCACACTCGCTCAGATAGTCGCTGAATTCTTGACTCAAGTATTCTCCTCCGCGATCCGATCGCAGAACTTTGATACTTTTGCCAAGTTGATTCTGTACTTCATTCTTGAACTCCTTGAATCTATCAAAGGATTATGACTTGTGCCTCATCAAGTAGACATAGCCATACCTACTGAAATCATCAGTGAAGGTAATGAAGTACTTAAAATTTCCTCTGGCAGCAGTACTCATTGGCCCACATACATCAGTATGAATAAGGCCCAATATGTCACTGGCCCTTTCATTTGGTTTGTTGAAAGGGGCTCTAGTCATTTTGCCCACCAAGCAAGATTCGCATTTCTCACATGATTTAAAATCAAATGAGCCCAGAAGCCCATTTCGATGGAGCCTTTGGATACGTTTCTCATTGATATGGCCTAAACGAAAATGCCATAAGAAAGTCGGGTTTTCGTCATTCGACTTAAACCGCTTTGTATTTATGTTAAAGACAGACATTTCTTGGTTTAAAATATATAACCCATTCGCTAATGGGGCGCTACCATAAAATGTACCACTACGATTAAAAGAACAAACTTTATTCTTAACAGCAAAATCAAAACCTTCCAAATCCAAAACGGAAACTGAAATTATGTTTCTGCTTATCGCAGGTACAAAGTAGCAATTATTTAAAATTAAAACCATGCCCGATGGCAAGGACAACTCGTAGGTGCCTACGGCCAGTGCAGCAACCTTAGCTCCATTCCCGACCCGTAGCTCCACTTGTCCTTTCTTCAGCGTCCTACTGTTTCTTAGTGCCTGCACATCAGTACAAATATGAGCACCGCAGCCGGTATCCAATACCCACGAAGTAGAACTAGAAGACATAACATTAAGTTCGATAACATAAATACCTGAATCAGACGCATCATACGTCTTTTTCAGCTTCTTGTAATCTTCCTTGAACTTCTTGCAGTCTCTCTTCCAATGCCCCAACTGCTTGCAGTAGTTGCACTTATCCTCAGCAGAAGGCCCGGATTTGGGCTTGGGCTTGGGCTTGTCTTGACTTTCAGTCTCGACAACCTGGGCCTTTCCCTTATCCTTCTTAGGTTTCTTAAACCTTTTACCCCCTTGTACCATCAGGACACTGGGAGTAGCCTTCTTGAGATTCGGCTCTGCTGTCTTCAGCATACCGTGCAACTCAGTCAATGTCTTAGTCATGTTTTGCATGTTGTAGTTCATGATGAACTGATCAAAACAAGACGGCAAAGACTGCAGAATCATGTCAGTGGCTAGCTCCTGACTAATGGCACAGTCCAGTTTCCCCAGGTTATCAATGTAACCCATCATTTTAAGGACATGAGGACTTACTGGACTGTCCTTAGGCAGCTTGTAGTCCATGAGAGATTTAACCGTCTGGTATCTCTCTGTGCGAGCTTGCTTCTGAAACAAAGCTTTCAGGCTGTTAATCATCTCAATGGGTGACAACACGTTCTCATATTGCTTCTGCAGCTCAGAGTTCATGGTCACCAGCATTAGACAAGTAACATCTTTGACATCCGCTGAATGCTTATCCCAAGCATTCTTTTCTGTCTGCGGAGCATTGGAACGTGGCCTCTCGGTGAGAACTCTTTCAAGGACATATTCCTTGTTCTCTTGCCTAAGAACTATTCTCAGGTTCCGATACCATTCCAAGAAATTTGATCCATTTAACTTGTCCTTCTCAAGGACGGATCTTAGTGAGAAAGTGTTGATGTGATTTGAGACAGACATAGCTGTAATTCAAAAGAGGTAAATTTTAGTTATAAAGCTCAAGAAATGAGAACTCTTATCCAATAAGAAAAACTCGCATTGTATTCAAAACTATGTTTCCTCAGATGAATACAATGAGCCAAGATCCTCAGATTGCTAAAATTCGAGTGGGCGACTCGCCGTTACTCAAACTTCAGTCATCTAGGTAAGCAAATCATTGCTAATTGTACCTAGTACAACTCCTGGTCGTGGATAAAACAAACTATGTTTAATCCACTCCGATGTCTCTGGGCCCAGAACTTCTGACGGCCCAGTCAAGTAAAACCAATCTTTTTTCTGTCTTGTGATTACTGACAGTTGCACTGCAAGTCTGTCAATGACCACCTGCCTTACTCATGTTGCAGTGGATATCAAGTACTCCAAGAATATCCAACAAACGACACGAGTCTTGACAGTAGACTAGATTGGGCAAGACATCAAAATCACTTGATATTTAGTTGAGGAAAGAACTATTTTATCTTGTTGTATATCCAATATACATCAAGAATTTATTAATTTATTTAAAACATTCAGTTTTATTTAGTTTAGATTCATCTACAACTTTTAGGATTAAATTGTTCTGGTATATGCAGATATGTAGTCCAACTATCATATCTGCGAGCATTGTATCGATCGACGCCAACCATTGGTATCGATCGATGCAATCAAATTTAAACCGTTCTTCGATAACCGGTTTAACCGGATCGAATTTACATAACCGATTCAATCCAATTGAACCAGTTCGGTTTAATAGTCCATGTCGATCGTCACACACTGTGTGTCGATCGACATGACCAAACCAGAACTAATTTGGTTAATCAAAATTAACCGAGCGATACAACCCGTTCAATCCAATTGAACCGGTCTATCTACTTGCTTTGCCTGTGTCGACCGACACACCCAGTGTATCGATCGACGCAGCAGGATTACGGGTACTCGATCTCAGATCGAAACCCTAAAATTATTTACGGATTTTCGCTTTGTGTCGACCGACACACGCTTTGTGTCGATCGACACTTTGCGACAAACCCTAAATTTTATTGCGAGTTTTCGCTCTGTGTCGACCGACACACGCTTTGTGTCGATCGACACCCTGCGACAAACCCTAAATTTTTTAACGCGTTCTGCCGCGGCGTGTCGACCGACACACGCTTTGTGTCGATCGACACAGTGCGTTTTCATCAATTCTTCGTTTTTTTCATCAGGAACAAAACCGAGAATATAACATGAAAACACGATTTGAACATGCAAAAATCAATTCAACAACATCAAGATTCGAATTATTTTGCAACAAATTCAATAGCTAAACCCTAACTACGCTCTGATACCACTGTTGGATCCCTACGGATCTAGGGTTTGATATATTGAAAAATAGAACCAACCTCGTTCTTACCTTTTGGCAGCGGAATTGAGATGGTGAACGAGATCAGTTGGAGCAACGCAAACGCCTTGCCTCTACCAGATACACACGCACGCTCGCTGGAAACGGGATGCTAGTGCCGGATCAATGGGGATCGATTCTCTCTGGTGTGTCTACTGTTTCTGTCAAGAAAAGTGGACGGCCCTCTGTTTAGGTCGAAATCTTATAGTATAATTCGACCTAAACGTGCTTAACGGGTCAGACTTAATTAAGCCTAAACTCGAAAAGCCTGTTCGGAAAATCCGAACTGTGTCGATCGACACACAAGCTGTGTCGATCGACACAACACCATTTTGTCGATATTAATGTGTATCCAATACACATTAGTATGATCATTACCATAATGATCATTCCCATGTCGTAGCTTCCAGTTCGCTTAGGTGTGTGACCCTATAGGATCATATAGTACTGGTAGTAAGTCTACAACTTACAGATTGCAAGAGGCTTCTAGCAAAGCATTGCAACCGCCCAGTACTATACGAATGTCTGATCTCGACACACAACTATCTTCAGGAGTGAGTACAAGTGTGATTTCAGGACACTATCCCAACAGCGGATACTTCAGCGAGCCGTTTTGCCAGTGGTGTTGGGCATTTTGGTCTTGCTGGAGGCGTTAGGATAGGATAGTTGTAGTTAGGCCAGGTAAGTTGGGGGCACTAACTCTATTCTTTTCTTGTAGATAGATCGACGGATAGGCGACTTTGCGTGTCGTCTTTGACTTTTCTGATGTATAGCGGCGTCATATGGGTTTTTGGATATGATGACGGTCTTGTGTGTGGACTCTGATCATAACCATTACTGAAAACCTTATTGTGCATGATATATCGTTTTATGTATGTGGTGGATGCAAAGTGTTCAGCTGATCGTTTTGAGTAGCATAGTAACTATTTGCATGATTGAGATGGTTCTGAAAGCAAATAGATTACTGTGTGAAATCAAATGATGAGCGGAATTGACGACCGTTCATCATGACCCGAACCCGGACTGACAACGCATCCGACCGATCATTAGATTGCGTGAATGTGTGTGTGTGGTGATTGCTTGTTTTTATTTCCTGTTGATTGATTGATTGATTGATTTGTTGTGCAGTAGATTGCGTAGTATTAGCGAGCGTGGTTTTTGGTAGAATGATCGTTTTTGGTCTTAGAGACCGTTAGGTTGCTAGTTGTTCGGAAATTTGAGTAGTGATTGATCGCTTTTCTTCGTTTTTGTTAGAAAGGTAAAGTGTTTGATTTTATTTTCATTTTATTTCAAGTTTTGAGCCGACTGAGGACGGTTGTGTTCACGAGGGAACGTACTTATAGTGTATTGTTATTTAATTACGAGTAACCATCGGGTACGTGATTAAGTAACCATATTTCTATGGGAAAGTGATATCGGGGATAGATCGGGATGAAACTAATTGTTTCAGTGAGTTGTTGAGTTGCACGTAGGACGGAATGGCA
The DNA here is from genome assembly GCA_030180135.1 of Orychophragmus violaceus. Classification (NCBI taxonomy): domain Eukaryota; kingdom Viridiplantae; phylum Streptophyta; class Magnoliopsida; order Brassicales; family Brassicaceae; genus Orychophragmus; species Orychophragmus violaceus. The sequence continues at coordinate 75,595,080 of CM058230.1, forward strand.
ACGCTATGTGAATCCGAGACCGAACCCGAACCCGAAAAGCGAGAAGAAGTGTCAAGACATCGTGAGACAAGTAGACCGGACCGTAAAGCAGTGGTAGACATCGTCAGTGGGAAAACCTATCAGCTTATCAAGCGACCGTCAGAAAGAGCCAAGTAGTATGATGAGTTAGCAACGATATTTGGAAAGAAGAATCATTGAAGTTGTCGAAATCAGTCAGTCGGAAGCATGTGATCAGATTTTTGAAGAGTGTCTCAGAAAGAAGGAAGTTACAATACAAAAGAGTGTGGAGGTCGAGGAAAAGTAGGGAAGACGGAAGTAGGAATCATAACAGAGAAGACAACCAGAGTTAAGTTAAGGATCGAGACCGATGGAGTCAGTTAAGAGTGAAGCGGATTTGGGTGATGTGGAAGCCAGTGGTATGCAGCAGTGTTCGAGTATAAAAGCGCCAGAGTGGAGTGATGAGGTGACTTACAGGATTCGGGACCGATTTTAAGTCTGTCAGTAAAGGAGAATCCGGGGACCGGATTCCTGTAAGTGGGGAAGAATGTGATACTCCGTATCAAAAATATGGTCAACGAGCAGCAGAAAGTCAACCGAGGGTAAAATTGTCATTTTTGCCAAGTGAAGGGCAAAATGGTAATTTTGCCAAAGTTCGAGACGGAAGCCGAGGCGGACCAAATATTCTTATGTTTCAACATAAAGAATGTTTAGAAGATCGTAGTTGGAAGAAACGAGGCAGAAACGTGTTTTACGGCTTGTCGGAAATGGAAACCGACAAACCCGAAGAAACTTCAAAAATCCATATCCGGAGCTACGTAAGTCCGAACGGAGTGATTCGAAATGATAAATTCATAAATAGCATGGAGAATCCGTTTGTGGAGGTTTGGGGATTTATGGGAATCAGTTGTTATTTTCTAAAACAATATCAGCGAAACCAAAGAAACCGAAGCATCGGAAAGAAGCGGGTTAAGGGCTAGTTTATTTTGGCTTAGGGAAGGGTTTTTGGTTACTCAGACACTCCTGGAGACAGGTGTCACTGTGGATGAAGACACCTCTCTCTCCTTGCATGCACATGCATGAGAAGGGTTCATGAACTTGGGAAAAAATTGTTGGACAACTCTCATTTTGCTCCCAAAAATCTCTCTCTACCTCACACCCACGAGCTCTCTCTCCTCTCTCTCTATATTCAGCCCACTTGCCCAGAAAACCCAGAAAAATCCTTTGAATCTTCATAGAACCTCAAAGTGTTCTTGAGTGTTCATAAGACCTTCTTTCACCAAAAATCCCATAACTTCTTCGATACAAATCCAAATTAACTTCTGCAAAGTGCTACAGCTTCCTCTCTCCCTCCTCTACAATCTCCAGCCAGACACCGTCGTCTCCGTCACCGGAGCTTGCCGGAATCTGGCCGGAAAGCATTCGCGGATTAGGGTTTGGTGGATATCTCTCTTCCTTCACCAGATCTGAATGTTTTGAAGCCATGGATGGCTGGATCTTCTCTTTGCGGTCAGTTTTATAGGTGGATAGTCTTCTGAGTAACCGGAAAAAGGGGTGAACCGGCCGGTCAATGCCGGACCACCGCCGGTCACCGCGGGTCAACGCCGGAGAAGTCTCCGGAAAAGTCGCCGGAGAAAGCTCCACTGCCTCCAATCTTCAGCCGGTTCTTCAAGGAGTATGATGGGATGGTTTGATTCAAGATTTGGGTTGGTTTAAGGTTGGTTTAGCCTTGGTCAACGGTTAGGTCAAACCGGTCAACGTTTAACCAAAACCGGTTTAACCTAACCGGTTCTAATTAGACCGGTTTAGTTGGGTTACATCAATTCAGTTGGTTTAGCTGGTTCAAGGAAGGTCATCCGGTTCAAGTCAGAGTCAACGGTCAACCTTTGGTCAACGGTCAACCGCCGGTCAACGCGGTTAACCGTCGGTCAACGCCGGAGACCAAGCCGGTCAACGCTTTGTCCACGGCCATTCCGATATTTCTGGGCGTTCGGGAATTTGGAGTTCGAGATTCGGGAGTTCGGAGTTCAAGAGAAGGGAGTTCGGAGTTCGAGATTCGGGAGTTCGGGGTTCATGTCGGTATCTCGGGATTCACATTCGCATTGAGCCATCATTCCGCGTCTATCTCACTGTGAGTCGGCTCACAGACCTTTAGTTACATATAGACCGGGAAACGTAAAACCGTAGATTTAGGATTGCATACCCGATAATTAAAATGATTGGTTAATATTGAATAATTGGACGTTAATGATAAACCGGTTAGGATCAGATAAGCATGTTAGGGTTTAAAGAATTAAAAGGTTAATCGATTGTGTGCCGCTAGGTTGTTAGTAACGATTGATTGATGCATTCATATAGATATCGTGTGAATAGGATCATATATGCATATATATTGTATAAGAACGATAATTAATTAATCTATATACGGGAAGTAAGACGACATTAAAACATGGTTAAACCTAAACGACTATATAGAATATTATAACGGGTTTGGGGTTTAGGTTTAATAGCGGGAAAGGGTAATGAATTAAATTAAATTAATAATGAGATGTCGGGGAGTTAGTAAGTTTACTAACTCTAAACCGACGGATCGAGGAGTTATTAAAAGATATCTAGAACGGGTTAATTAAGGAAGTGGTGTGTGTTGTAAGCCGTCTATGGGTTAGAAATCCGCTAACCCAAGGTAGCGGACGAGAATGGATTAAAAGACTTAGAAACCTTAATAGGCCTGCTTGTGTTGTGATTGTTGTGATTGTTGTGATTGATTGTGATTGCGTGATTGATTGTTGTGATTATTGTGATGTGTTGATCTTTGTGCAGGCTTGTTAGACTGCTCGGTGTTGGGCCGAGCAGTCATTGTGGACACTTACTCCGGTCACGGGACCGGGTAAGTTAGTTGGTGCTGACTAGGTATCTTACCTAGTCAGAGCGGTGGTGTGGTAGTGTAGTGGCTTTCGGAATGGTTGGGAACTGTTATTATTATTATTGTTGTTGATTGCGTGATATGTGCTAGAGTCCCAGCGAGTCTGCGTGTTTACATTTCTGCACTAGGACTCTAGGGCGCGTTAGATTCCGCAAGCCTAGGTTTTGATTATGTTCCGGTACTTCCGACCCGATTGGATCCTCGGGTTTTACCTAACCGGATCACGGTGATTCTGGTTATGGTGTTAACCTATCGGGTGACGCCGGTAGGTGTGTGATTCGGAGAATAAGGGGTCATGTCCTAGGGCCGAATCACATGGAATCTCTGGCTATCTAGGGGTAGTCCGAGTCACCGCGTATCGATGGACGGAGAACGGTGTCCTATTCGTGGGACCTTGTGTACACGTTTAGGAACCGTGGGTTAGTTACCATATAGGTGACATTGTAAACCCGTGGAAGTTACCGAGTTCGTAGGGCTCATTGTTGTTTGTTCTTTCTTTCGTTGCGCGATAGATAGATCGAGTCCAATCGAGGACATATGCCGCAGTGCCTTCGATTTCCCTTAATTCTCTTTATCCTTGGCATTGATTGTGTGTGTTTGGGTTTATCACGACATGGTAGTGCGTGACCGACCATTTATTCCTGCTGATTGTTATTTTGGGTTTTGGGGCGGGAATCTGTAGATCAAGATAGATTAGAAGCTGTTAGTGGGGAGCCGATTCATTGGGTGATCTTAGATCGCTCATTAGACACTTTTTGTGTTTTTCAGGTTTAGCAGCGACGGACGCGGGAGGTCCTTGGTGTAGTTTCGGGATGGCTTGTGGCGGGATTTGATTCGGGATTTTTGGGTGTTTTCTCGGTTCGGCATTATTGATTATTTCGTGTGATGATCTCTTTGTATATTTGACTTGACGATTGTTTTCGAAATTCTATTAAACGTTGTACTCAACGTTTATTACTCAGAAATGAAATTGTTTCCCTGATATGAGGTTTTAGTCCCAACCGACACAACTCATCGAAGTAGTGCAAGTGGTACTGCTTGTGCTATGGATATGAGGATAGCGGAGTCGAGGATAGATTGGTGCGAGCCTTTGCCTCAAACTGAACTATCTTTGGCTTCGTCCTGTGACAAACTTTTCCCATTCGACTTGCTCGGGTTCGATCGGTCATGTTCTTGTTTGATTGTTGACCGGTCAGCTCGACGGTCAGCGGAGAATGGGAAAGGGGCGTTACAACTATTCTTCAGCTCTCTGTTTCAAAAGGCTATTTGGAGAATGTCCACATAAGAACTATCCTTGGTAATGGATCATATACCTGATGGATAAAAAAATTTAGACACATGGATCTTGGATTGGTTCCAATTAGTACCTGAAACCTGATCGATTAACCACAAAACCGAAACTAAATTAAATTCCATTGATAGCCTTATGTCGCTTGCCCACAATCCCGAATTCTAAACTTAATCCCAAAACCTCTGTCGAAATCGCCATTTTCAATCTCGATCTGAAATTCACCGACTCAGCGAGAAATCATTATGAGGTATGTGTCGTCTCTAACAATCTGAAATCTCTATTTTTAATCTCTTAATCTTATTCTAAGAATCTATTTTATCTTGTTCTTCAATTGTTCTCTTGAATCGTATGTGTCGGATTGTTCTTTTCTTTCTTCAGTGTCCTACTCTGATTTATAGTGTTATTCAAGTGTTGTTCACTTGTTCTTCATTAGTTTGTTACTCAAAAACGGTTTGATAGTTGATATTTTGAGACTTTGAGTTGAAAATTGAGACATTGAGTTTCAATTTTGTTATATATTTTTTTTTTATCAAAAAGGTGCTAATCAGAATACCAAATAGGAGATTAATTATTTATTATTTTATAGGACGTCTATTAACATTATAATCTTTGATAAAGATTGTTCTTCATCTAATTACAACGATATGTGTTAACTGTTAAACCAGATAGGTTAGGTTCTTAACTTGTTGTCTGATACTGGAGAGCTAGTTTCTTATGTGATTGATCGATCTTGTATATGCTATTTTCTTTAGTGACTAAAGACTCAAAGACTTCTATGTGATCCATATAATGCTCATGTGAGAGTCCACGGAAGAGATGCTGTCCCTTCAGCTCAAAATCATTCTGCGGGAAAGCAGGAGGCACAATCGCAAACCTATTAGCGTATAACTCATCAGACATGTTGTAATCAGCTAGTGTCCTCCTATCAGGAGGTTCTGGCGCTCTAGGTGGCGCTTCTGGTTGTGAATTTCCTTCTGGATTTCCTAGTCTACCTTCTCCTTGAACCTCTGCTTCAGGCTGCTAAATAATCTGCTGCTCAATCACATTTCCATCAGCATCAATCATCTGTCCTTGAGCATTGTACATATTATCATGCAGATCTCTCAGATTACCCTCAGCATCTCGAATCAAAATCAAAGGTGTTGGATTAGCGTTCGCCATCTTAGCTGATCTATGAGCTTTTCTGTTCGTTCTTTCTAGTCTAGAAATTTCCTCAAGTCTGAGATTCACGAGTTCCTTGTCTGGATTACTTCTGGTCTCACGCTCCTGCATTAACTATCGGTAATCGTCAAGAGTTGATCGATTCAGTTCGGGATCGCTTTGTGTCGATCGATTTAAAGGGAGTATCGATCGATGCAGTGCGATTTCAAGACCCGAAACACGCAAAACAGAAAGAAAAACAGAAATTAGTAACAAAAAAAAAACCTAGTCTAAACTCTAAATTCAAATCTATCGAAGACTCAAAAGAATCTCCGGCAACGGTGCTGAAAACTTGATATGCTCAGAGTTTACTTCCCTAAGTTGAGCTGCAAGTGCACATGCAAATGTAGTATCTTGGGATTGAATCCACAAAAACGCAAGAAATCTTACGATATACTATAGAATGTCAAGTTAAGCTAGGCGATGCAAATCAGAAATAATAAAAGCTAAAGCATAAAGTAAATCAGTAGCAAGATCAGTTTTGTTTATCAGAACTAAAAGCGTCAAGTCTAGGGAGTTCTCAGGAAATCAAGACAAGCAGAACAATAATCAGTCAGGATCTAATTAAGCACGGTTCTAGAACTCAAACATAGATATAGAACTAGCCAACTTTCGTTGCGGGAATTCACTAAGTTCAATTAGCAGAAACCCAAATTTCTTTGCAATTCCTAGCAATTAAACTAGCCTTAAGTGCAGGTTCGATTTGTTCACAATTCAATTAAACCAAATTCCTTTGCAGATTATTAAATTGTTCAACCTAAACAGATCAGATTCAAAATTACGCTTTCGTGTCAATTTAATAATCCTAAGTCTAGATTCTAGGTGATCAGATTAGAAACTAGTATCAAGCGCAACTCAGATTGAAGAACTAATCAGATTATGAATCCTTAACTGATTGATAAATCTAGCAAGTCATGAAAACCCTAACAAGAATCCCTAAACTTAACTATGAATCTACTCAGACATGATCAATGAAACAGAAATCATAGAATAAATAAATTGTATATAAATAAAGACTAGAGAAACAAAGATGTTCGAAATCTTCTCCAATAGCAGTACAATCTCTCTCTCTCTCTCTCTCTCTCTCTCTCTCTCTCTCTCTCTCTCTCTCTCTCTCTCTCTCTCTCTCTCTCTCCTCTCTCTCTCTCTCTCTCTCTCTCTCTCTCTCTCTCTCTCTCTCTCTCTCTCTCTCTCTCTCTCTCTCTCTCTCTCTCTCTCTCTCTCTCTCTCTGTAACGCCCTTTTCCCATTATCCGCTGACCGACGAGCTGACCGGTCAACAATCAAACAAGAACATGACCAAGTCGAACCCAAGCAAGTCAAACAGAAAAGGTTTGTCACAAGACGAAGCCAAAGACAGATCGGTTTGAGAAAGAGGCTCGCACTAACCCGTCTTTGACCCCGCTATCCTCACTTCCATGATACAAAGCTTTGCAACTTGTACCATTTCCATGAGTTGTGTCGGTTCGGACTAAACACAATATCAGGAAAGCGCATTCATTTCTGAGTAATCAACGTTACATACAACGTTTAACAGTCGTTACAAAACAATTTTCATTATTAAAAATAATCATCGTGTGGCCACACAAAATGGTACTACAAGGTACCAAAAGCTGAACCGAAGTAAAATCCCAAAAACGTCGAATCAAAATCCCGCCACAAGCAATCCTGAGACTACACCGAGGATCTCCCGCGTCCGTCGCCGCTAAACCTGAAAACCACAAAAAGAGTCTAATGAGCGATCTAAGATCACCCAGCGAGACGGCTCCCCACTACGGCTGCTAGTCTATCTAGCATCTACAAATTCCCGTCCCCAAAATCCCAAAACAACAATCAATACAATAAACGGTCGATCACGCACTACCACGTCGTGTCGAACCCACAACACACAAGCATTCAAATAACAACACTGTCACAACCACAAGAGTAACCAAGGGAATCGAGAACACTGCGGCACATGCTCTCGATTGAAACTCGATCTATCTATCGCGCAACACCAATAATGTAAACTCAACACAGGGCCCTTACTGAAGGATTGTTTAGTTAATCCTGATTCAATTTCTCATTGATTGATTCCTACTAAACAGATTGGATCTAGGTTCTCTTGCTGAATCATAAAGGATCTCACCTAATACCTTGTTATGCAGCGGAATAGAGAGGTATTGTCTGAGATCAGCAGAACCGCCAAGGGACAGCTCCTCCAAAGGTTCACACACGCACACTTCAGGAAATTGGCTGCTAGACCAAGGAGGGAGGAGGCGCAGAAGAGAGAGAGAGAGAGGCGCAGAAGGCTTGGGAGAAAAAGTGGCTAGGTTAAGTTTTAATCATAAAACTTATGCCTAGTTCCTTTTGGGCTTTTGGGCCCAATTCCCAGTTTGATTAAATCCCTTGGATTTAATCAGGCCCTTTTATCTCTCTAAGTACAGTAAATGCCTTGCACTTTTACCGTACTTCTGCTAAACCGTTCCTTCATATTTTCCTGTTAGCTTAGGCGTGTGACCCATATGGGATCATATAATAAAGGCAATAAGTCCAAGACTTATAGATCATGAGCGGACTCTAGCAAGCCATCATGACCCCCAGTATTATATGACTTATGTCTGATCATTGACATACTCTTACTTTCTAGAGACAGTACAGAGATTACTGGACATAATTCCAACAATCTCCCACTTGTACTAGAATCTCTGTATTCATATTCCTTTTGTCTCAATATCTCGATTAGTCATAAGGCAAGATGAGTGTCATCCTTATAAAGCCTAATCATGTTCATCGGACTCTGATTTGATACTGACAATCCAAACGACTCGGGACAGTCCGTTTGAGCATGGCCATGCATTTTCCAGTATTCAAATCTCCGATTGGCCTAGAGATATTCACTCCATTTATATTGGAGGGACAAATCCCGTCTTGTTCCATCACTGTAAACTACTCATTTCATAATACACCCAAACAGGGTCCTTATAACTATCGCTTAACGACAGTGTTAGACAATGATCAAAGTGCATCAGTTCATGTGCAGTCACATGCATGCGAACTCAGGTCTAAGGACTGTACTCTATAGTCGTAGTAAGAATCTCTTATGACACAGATATAAATATCCTGAAGAGTTCTTATAAGCGGGTCTTGTCCGGTCGTATGTACCCCAACATACACCTATGTACTGACTTTGATGCCGTGCATCTATGACATCCTGAGACTTTGTCATAAGTCACATACCAATCTAGTCTCACGCGGTTGTTGGTGTTCCAATTTCAACAACCTTCGACTAGGGACAGGATGATATAAGCCATCTATCAAATATAGGGTCTCATGATCAAGCTAAATGACTTTGATGACTCAAGATCAAGTCACTTACTTCGATGACCTATAAAATGGTTCATATCATTTTGGAACGATTATTTCATCACAGTTAAAATAATCTTGAAATAATAATTTTATTATTAAACATCTCAAATGTTTTACAAGAACATATCAATAACTAAATAAAGCCCTCAAACTCCCACTCAAATTTAGATTACATTTCAATGTTTCTAATGCCTACAGCTTCAGTCAGGAACTCGAGCTTAGGCCTTGGGAGTGGCTTTGTCAATGGATCAGCGACGTTATCATCTGTCTGAACTCGGCTGATCTTGACTTCCTTTCTATTAATGATGTCACGTATCAAGTGAAATCTTCTTAGTACATGCTTGGATTTCTGGTGTGATCTTGGTTCCTTTGCCTGAGCTATAGCACCATTGTTATCACAAAACAGTGCCAGAGGCTCAGCCGCATTTGGTATCACACCTAGTTCAATAATGAACTTTCGTATCCAAACAGCTTCCTTCGCTGCTTCTGAAGCGGCGATATATTCAGCTTCTGTAGTGGAATCTGCAACGGTGTCTTGCTTGGAGCTTCTCCAACTGATTGCACCGCCATTCAGACAAAAGATATAACCGGACTGTGACCGAAAATCATCTTGGTCTGTCTGGAAACTTGCGTCCGTGAATCCACTGACTTCAAGCACATTACTTCCGCCGTACACCAAGAACTTATCCTTAGTATGTCTTAGATACTTCAGGATATTCTTGACGGCAATCCAGTGGCTTTCACCTGGATTTGACTGGTACCTACTCGTCATGCTCAATGCATAAGCAACATCAGGACGAGTACAGATCATGGCATATGATAGATTCCCGGATAGGATAGACTCTTTGATGGATCGAATGATAATCTGATCACGGATCAGTGGTGGATCGAAGGAGACCGTCAAAGGTTGCGGATGGCCTTTGGTATTCCCCGACTTCAAAGAGGATCGAAGAAGTAACCCTTAACAAAGAACTCTAAGAAGGTTTGTTGCTTTGGAAGTAACCCTTGCCAAAGAAACGAAAATGTTCAACCAAGAACAAAGAGATGAACTCTCAAATAAGAAGAAAAATCGATTGTATTCAAATGATCAAAAGAGTTTGGTACTTATAAGACAACAAGAAGGTGAAGAGACTAGTTTTGTGGTAATAAATTCCTAGAAAATGTAATAAAGACCAAAGACTGAAATTAAATTGAGTTAAAGAACTCTTCGGATTCAGCGAATTTCCTTAGAGTGACTCTTCGGCCGCTTTTCATTCCTTGGTGCGGTCAGGGTACGGCCCGGATCATGGAGACGGACGCTTCCTCGGATAACTCATGATTTGCTCGGTCCATAAGTGAAAGCTCACGTCCAATCTTCATCTTCAGTCCAATGGCTCGTTCTTTTGAAGTTTGGTCGGTAGAAAAGTCGAATGGGTCGATGGAAATGATAGTGTTCCGTTCCACCGGTGATTCAGCTCGGACCAACGCGTTTCTGTCACGACCATTAGTCTTAGAATGGGATTTAGGTCGAGAAAGAGAACGTCTCGGTCGAGTGAATCGATCATCTGGTCGTGGTTCCAAATGTAGCTCCATTCCCGGACGTTTTGGGTCGATACGGTACACGGCCGTGCGGTCACTGCGGACGGTTGGACGAACCTCAGTTTCTCCTTGTTCCAGCTGCGTTCCAAGCGGTTCCTCATCGTCTGAGCTATCCTGATCTGATGTCCTAGCTCGGAATCCATCATTCCCCTCCTCTTGAAAAGGATTTGTCCACAAATCTGGAGTATCTGCATGAAAAGGAGATAGATCAGCAATGTTGAAACTAGAAGATATGTCATACTTACCTTGAAGATCGAGTTGGTAGGAATTGTCATGGATCTTCTTGACAACCGTGAATGGACCATCCTTCCGGGGCATAAGTTTTGACTTCCGTTCCTCGGGAAACCGTTCCTTCCTAAGATGAATCCAAACAAGATCGCCCGGCTCAAAGATCATTTGTTTGCGGCCCTTGTTAGCATACTTCTCGTACTGCCTTGTCTTGGCCTCGATGTTGGCACGGACCTTCTCATGTACCTGCTTGACAGTTTTGGCTTTCTTTTTCCCATCCAAACTTATCCTTTCATTCACGGGCAAAGGCATTAGATCAAGTGGAGATAAAGGATTAAAGCCATAGACAATCTCAAACGGTGAGTACTTAGTAGCAGAATGCATGGAATGGTTATAAGCAAACTCAACATGTGGCAAATTCTCTTCCCAAGTCCTAAGATTCTTCTTAACAAGCGATCTAAGCAAGGCTGAAAGTGTCCTACTTACTACTTCCGTTTGTCCATCGGTTTGAGGATGACAAGTAGTTGAAAACAAAAGTTTTGTACCAAGCTTAGTCCACAATGTTTTCCAGAAATAACTTAAGAACTTAGCATCACGATCAGAAACAATGGTCTTAGGCATGCCATGAAGTCTAACTATCTCCTTAAAGAACAAGTCGGCAATGTGAGATGCATCGTTGGTTTTCAAACAAGGAATGAAATGGGCCATTTTCGAAAACCTATCTACAACCACAAAGATCGAATCCTTACCAGTCCTAGATTTAGGCAAACCAAGAACAAAGTCCATAGATAAATCAGTCCAAGGATGAGATGGAATAGGAAGAGGAGAGTACAAACCCTGAGAGGTGTTTTTGGACTTAGATTCCTTGCAAATGATACACCGGCTGCAAATCCTTTCCACATCCTTCTTTAGGCTCGGCCAATAGAAGTGATCCTCAAGCACCTTCAGTGTCTTAGCCGCCCCAAAATGTCCCATCAAGCCTCCTCCGTGAGCTTCCCTGGTAAACAATTCCCTCAAAGAACAGTGAGGTACACACAACCGATTATCAAAGAAAAGGAAATCTTCTAAGATAAAGTACTTGCCGTGGCCATGCTTTTGACAAGCCAAGAATGGTTCCCTAAAGTCAGAATCGGTTTCATACAAGCCTTTTATAAATTCAAATCCCAAGAGTTTGGTTCCAAGAGTGGATAGGAGTACATACCTTCGGGATAGTGCATCGGCCACTATGTTCTCCTTACCTTGTTTGTACTTAATGACATATGGGAAGGTTTCTATGAATTCCACCCAACGTGCATGCCTTTTGTTCAGCTTTTGTTGTCCCTTAAGATGTCGAAGAGATTGGTGATCAGTGTGAATGACGAACTCCTTAGGCCAAAGGTAATGCTGCCACGTTTGAAGTGCCCGCACCAATGCATAAAGCTCCTTGTCATAGGTGGGATAGTTGAGAGTAGCACCACCTCACTTTTCACTGAAGAATGCAATGGGCTTTCCTTCCTGTATAAGAACAGCACCAATACCCACACCTGAGGCATCACATTCAATCTCAAAGGTTTTAAGAAAATCAGGAAGAACAAGTAATGGAGCTTGAGTTAACTTCCCTTTTAGAGTCTGAAATGCGTCCTCCTGAGCTTGCTCCCATTTGAACCCAACGTTCTTCTTGATAACTTCAGTGAGAGGAGCAGCAATGGTACTAAAGTCCCGAACAAAGCGTCTGTAGAAGCCGGCCAAACCGTGAAAGCTTCTGACCTCTCCAACGGTTTTGGGACTTGGCCAATCTCGGATTGCCTTGACCTTCTCCTCATCAACTCGGATGCCATCTGCTCCTACAACAAAACCCAAGAAAACTAGGTGATCCGTTCCAAAAGTGCATTTCTTAGCATTGGCATACAAGCTTTCTTTTCTAAGTACTTCCAAGACTTTTTCTAGATGTCTAACATGTTCATTCAAACTCTTACTATAGACAAGAATGTCATCAAAGTACACAACAACAAATTCACCAATATAAGCTCTAAGAACATGATTCATTAATCTCATGAAAGTACTTGGTGCATTTGTCAACCCAAACGGCATAACTAACCATTCATACAACCCATGTTTAGTTTTAAATGCCGTTTTCCACTCATCCCCTTCTTTCATACGAATTTGATGGTATCCACTCTTAAGATCTATCTTAGAAAAGACTTTGGAACCATGCAATTCATCAAGCATATCATCAAGACGAGGAATAGGATGGCGGTACTTAACTGTTATGTTGTTGATGGCTCGGCAGTCCACGCACATTCTCCAAGTGCCATCTTTCTTTGGGACAAGTAAGACCGGTACTGCACACGGGCTTAGACTCTCTCGGATGTATCCTTTCTCCATCAGGTCGTTCACTTGTCTCTGTAGTTCCTTGGTTTCAACCGGATTGGTTCGATAAGCAGGGCGGTTTGGAAGAGACGCTCCCGGCACAAGGTCGATTTGATGCTCAATCCCACGGATGGGTGGCAAACCGCTAGGAGTCTCTTCAGGGAACACGTCACTGAACCTGTTCATCAAAGCTTGAAGTTCACTCGGAATCTCCGGTGCTAGGTTAGAAGTCATTAGTGTTTCTTTAAACACAAGTAAGACAAAAGATTGTTGAGAAAACAGATTTTTCCTTACTTGACTTGGCTTGATGTAGAAGTTGGATTTCTGGACCGGTTCCTTGGAAGCTTCCTGTTGCTTCTCTTGTTCTCGGTTCTTCTTGAGTTGGAGCTGATCTTGATGTACTTCAGCAGGAGACAAAGAAACAAGAGTTATCTTCTTTCCTTTGTGATCAAAAGTGTGGCGGTTTGTGTGGCCATCATGAATGGCTTTCTTGTCGAACTGCCAAGGTCGTCCCAAAAGGATATGGCTCGCGTCCATGGGCAACACATTGCATAGGACCTCATCTTCATATCGGCCAATGGTAATGGGAACCGTGACTTGCTCCTTGACATGTAGTTCTCCTTCCTCGTTTAGCCATTCCAACTTGAATGGTCGAGGGTGCGGCCTCACTTCCAGTCCAAGTTTCCTAACAAGAACATCACTAGCCACGTTAGTGCAACTTCCACCATCAATAATCAATGAACAAACTTTATCTTTAACAAAACAACGAGAATGAAAGAGATTCTCCCGTTGTTCAAGGTCGGCTTGTTTGGTCTGGACGCTAAGTGATCTCCGGGTCACGAGAAGTTGGCCTTGAGCCGGATAATCATATGGTTCAGGTTCCTCATCAAAGATCGGCCCTGTATCCTCTGGTTCCTCCTTTTCTTCCTCGGACTCATACTCTCCATTCTCCAACAAGATCATGATCTTTTGGTTTGGGCATTTGTTGGCATAGTGTCCTAAGCCTTGACATTTAAAGCACCTGATATCTCTAGCTCTGCTCGTGGATTCCACGGCTTTGCCTTTGTCCAAACTAGAAGGAGCGTTAGTCTTAAAACCAGAATTTGTTTGAGGAAGAGTCTTACCTTTGTCTTGGTAGCTAGGTTTTGGAGTGTAGGCCGGTTTAGAGAATCCCCTCCTCTTGACTTGTTGCTCAATCAAGATCGCTTTATGGAGCATGTCCTCGACACTGTCAAAGTCCTGAAGCTCCATTCGGTCTTGTATCTCCCGGTTTAAGCCTGCAAGAAACCGAGCCAAGATAGCATCCAATTCTTCTTCAACGTCCACCTTAAGCATAAGGGTCTCCATCTCCTGGAAATAGTCTTCCACACTCTTGGTTCCTTGGACCAACCGTCTCAGCTTATGGTGAAGATCCCTGTGATAATGTCTAGGCACAAATCTCTTTCTCATAAGAGTGGTTAGTTCATCCCAAGAAGTAATTGGTCTTTCACCCGTTCTCCTCTTAAGAGTCACAACATTATCATACCAATTGATAGCATAACCACTAAATTCAGAAGCGGCCAATCTTACTTTCTTAAGTTCGGAAAGGTTTTGACAATCAAAGACAAGTTCAGTTTTTCTTTCCCATTCCAAATAAGCATCAGGATCATTCTTACCTTGAAAGGATGGGATTTTGAGTTTAAGATTGCCAAGGCCGTCATTTGGTCTCCTACCAAATGGGTTCTCATCCTCTTGGTTACCGCGGCCTCTCCTTGATCGGACAATGGACCGGTCCTCCTCATACTCCTCTTCATCCTGGTCGTCGGCTGACCGGATGGTCCTTCTCTCGGTCCGGTTCCTTCGTGCGGATCGTTGAGGACGTCCTTGTTGATCCTCATGGATTCTATCAAGCCGGACGTGTAGTTCCTCCATACGGTCAGTCACTAGCCTCGCCATTTGGTCGCTAAGAGCTTTCATTTGGGCGCGATTCAATCCGCTCCTAGGACTCTCATCCCGTTCTTCTTCACTGCTCACCATGGTTCCCTGAAAACACTTTGAAACAAACGAATCAAAGAAAACACTCTCACTCTCAAGTGTTTAAACTCGCCCACACAAGTGTTTGGTCACTCCGAGTAATCTCTCAATGTTCTTGGCAAACAAACTCAAGCCAATTCCACAAGTACTCCAAGCAACAAGGGGGAAAAGAAGAAGAAGATAGAAAGTTGAAAGATTTTTGGTGGGATTTGCTTTAACCAATTCAAGGCTGGATTTCTCCTCAGCCGGCTGGATTTCTCCTCAGCCGGCTGGATTTCTCCTCAGCCTTATGAAATTAAGAACACTCTTTTTTTTTTTTTTTTTTTTTTTTTTTTTTTTTAAACGTTCAAACTCTTTTTTTTTTTTTAAAGAATTGGCCCAAATCCCAAATTACAAGATAGAAAGAAAAGAAGTGTGGATTGAAAATGAAATGAGAATTGAGAAGATGAATTTAGAAAGATGATACCAATCAAAGAGTGGCTCTGATACCACTTGATAGATTCCCGGATAGGATAGACTCTTTGATGGATCGAATGATAATCTGATCACGGATCAGTGGTGGATCGAAGGAGACCGTCAAAGGTTGCGGAAGGCCTTTGGTATTCCCCACTTCAAAGAACTCGAAGAAGTAACCCTTAACCCTGAAATTCTAAGAAGGTTTGATACTTGGAAGTAACCCTTGCCAAGAATCGAAAGAATGTTCAACCAAGAACAAAGAGATGAACTCTCAAAAGAGGTAGAAAAATCGATTGTTTTAAAATGATCAAAAGAGTTTGGTACTTATAAGACAACAAGAAGGTGAAGAGACTAGTTTTGTGGTAATAAATTCCTAGAAAATGTAATAAAGACCAAAAACTGAAATTAAATTGAGTTAAAGAACTCTTCGGATTCAGCGAATTTCCTTAGAGTGACTCTTCGGCCGCTTTTCCTTCCTTGGTGCGGTCAGGGTACGGCCCGGATCATGGAGACGGACGCTTCCTCGGATAACTCATGATTTGGTCGGTCCATAAGTGAAAGCTCACGTCCAATCTTCATCTTCAGTCCAATGGCTCGTTCTTTTGAAGTTTGGTCGGTAGAAAAGTCGAATGGGTCGATAGAAATGATAGTGTTCCGTCCCACCGGTGATTCAGCTCGGACCAACGCGTTTCTGTCACGACCATTAGTCTTAGAATGGGATTTAGGTCGAGAAAGAGAACGTCTCGGTCGAGTGAATCGATCATCTGGTCGTGGTTCCAAATGTAGCTCCATTCCCGGACGTGTTGGGTCGATACGGTACACGGCCGTGCGGTCACTGCGGACGGTTGGACGAACCTCAGTTTCTCCTTGTTCCAGCTGCGTTCCAAGCGGTTCCTCATCGTCTGAGCTATCCTGATCTGATGTCCTAGCTCGGAATCCATCAGCATACATGACAGATCCTATTGCAGATGCATAAGGAATATTCTTCATGCGCTCAAGCTCAGCAGCCGTCGTAGGGCTCTGCTTCTTGCTTAGCGTTGTGCCATGTACCATTGGCGTGAAGCCCTTCTTGGAATCTGCCATGCTGAATCTATGTAGGACTTTGTCAATGTATGAATCTTGACACAAGCCTATCAGCCTTTTAGATCTATCCCGGTAGATCCGGATTCCAAGAACGTATGCGGCTTCACCCATGTCTTTCATGGAAAAACAACTTCCAAGCCAGTCCTTTACGGACTTCAGCATTGGTACATCATTTCCGAGAAGTAGTATGTCATCGACATACAGAATAAGAAATACTATCTTGCTCCCACTAGTTTTCTTATACACGCATTGTTCTTCTTCGTTTCTGATGAAGTCAAATTGCTTGATCGCTTCATCAAAACGAAGATTCCAGCTCCTCGATGCTTGCTTCAATCCATAAATGGATTTATGAAGCTTGCATACTTTCCCAGCATTCTTTGGATCTATGTAACCGTCAGGTTGTGTCATATACACATCCTCTTCCAGAATTCCATTCAGGAAGGCGGTTTTCACGTCAATCTGCCAAATTTCATAATCATGAAAAGCTGCAGTTGCTAGTAGAATCCGAATAGATTTCATCATAGCCACTGGGGAATATGTTTCATCATAATCCACTCCGTGAACTTGTCTGAAACCTTTTGCCACCAACCTGGCTTTATAAATCTGGACATTTCCATCCACGTCAATCTTCTTCTTGAAGATCCATTTGCACTCGATGGCTTTTACACCAGCGGGTAAGTCAACCAACGAAAACACTTGGTTGACCGACATGGAGTCCATTTCGGAATCAGTGGCTTTACGCCACTTAGAGGAATCTGGGCCCATCATGGCTTGATTGAAGTTCGATGGTTCATCACCATCAATGATCAGAAGATCATGACAGTCAGTCACGAGAAATCCTTGATATCTCTCGGGTTCGTGACGGATCCTCCCGGATCTTCGAACTTCAGGTACTACAGGTTCAGGCTCTACAATTTCTTGTAGGTCCTCCTGCTGCTCTTCCTCATTAGGTTGAGCAGTATCCTGTTCATCTTGAATTTCTTCAAGCAGTACCTTACTCCCACTGTTTTTCTTAGAGAGAAACTCCCTCTCAAGAAAATTACAATCCCGGGCAACAAAGATCTTGTTCTCGGATCGTAGGTAGAAGTAATAAGCCTTGGTCTCCTTCGGATAACCAATGAAGTAGCATTTATCAGACTTTGGTATAAGCTTGTCAGAGATCAATCTCTTGACATAGGCTTCACAACCCCAAATTCTAAGATAAGACAGCACTGGAGCTTCCCCAGTCCATAATTCATATGGTGTCTTAGCTACTGCTTTTGATGGCGCTCTATTTAGAGTGAACACTGCTGTTAGCAGAGCATATCCCCAAAGGGATATTGGAAGGTCTGTGTGACTCATCATAGACCGAACCATATCCAATAAGGTCCGATTCCTCCTCTCAGACACACCATTCCATTGAGGTGTTCCAGGAGGAGTGAGTTGGGAAACTATCCCACACTCTCGTAGATGATCACTGAACTCTTGGCTCAAGTATTCTCCTCCTCGGTCGGACCGAAGAGCTTTAATGCTTTTGCCAAGCTGGTTCTGTACTTCATTTTAGAATTCTCTGAATCTCTCAAACGATTCAGACTTATGTTTCATTAAATAAACATATCCATACCTACTGAAATCATCAGTGAAGGTAATGAAGTACTGATAGTTTCCTCTTGCATTTGTGGACATTGGGCCACACACATCTGTGTGTATCAGGCCCAATAAGTCACTGGCCCTCTCGTTAGGTTTATTAAAGGGGGCCCGCGTCATTTTGCCCATCAGGCAGGATTCGCATTTCTCACATGACTCAAAGTCAAATGAGCCAAGAAGTCCATTCGAATGGAGCCTCTTAATGTGTTTTTCACTGATGTGCCCTAAACGACAATGCCATAGAAACGTTCGGTTCTCCTCATTAGGTTTGAACCGTTTGGTATTAATGTTATAAATTGGCGCGAATTGATCAAGTATGTAAAGCCCATTCGTAAGAGGGGCACAACCATAGAACAAATTGTTGCGATTGAAGGAACATAATTTATTCTTAACTGAAAAATCATAACCTTCCAAATCCAACAATGAAATTGAAATAATATTTATGCTTATCGCAGGTACAAAATAACAATTATTGAGTTCTAAAACCAATCCCGAAGGTAAAGACAACAAGTATGTGCCTACAGCTAGTGCAGGAACTTTCGCTCCATTCCCAACTCGTAGCTCCACTTGTCCTTGCTTCAGCCTCCTATTGTTGCTGAGTGCCTGCATATTAGTACAAATATGAGCCCCACAACCAGTATCCATAACCCATGAGGTATTATCAGAAGTAGTTGTAATAACTTCTATAACAAAAATACCTGATGAAGAAGTCTCCAGAGTCTTCTTCTTCAATTCCTTTAGACCTTCCAAGAATTTCTTACATTCTCTCCTCCAATGCCCTGGTTCTTTGCAGAACCTGCAGATGTCAGTAGGCCCAGCCTTGGACTTGGGCTTGGGCTTTGGCGTGTCCTTGTCCGAGACTTGAACAGCCTTAGCCTTTCCCTTGTCCTTGGCAGAGGATTTCTTAAAGCCCTTGCCCTTCTGCACCATAAGCACATTGGGGTCCTTGGCTTTTCTCAAGTTGGGCTCTGCAGTCTTGAGCATTCCGTGAAGCTCAGGCAATGTCTTACTCAAGCCATGCATATTGAAGTTCAGGATGAACTGATCATAGCTTGCAGGTAAAGACTGCAGAATGATGTCGCAGGCAAGTTCCTGGCTGATAGGACAGTCGAGTTTCTGAAGATGATCGAGATAACCCATCATCTTCAAGACATGAGGACTCACTGCCGCATTTGCAGCCATCTTACAGTCCAAGAGGTTCTTAACTGTCTGGAACCTCTCAGTCCTTGCCTGCTCCTGAAAAAGCGATTTCAGGCTTGTCATTATCTCGATGGGTGACAGCACACTCTCGAACTGCATTTGCAGCTCAGGAGTCATGGTCGCCAACATCAGGCAATAGACATCATTTTCATCTGACGAATGCTTTTCCCAAGCATTATGCAGAGTCCTGGCGGCATTGTTAGGAGGCCTCTCGGGGAGGGGATCACGAAGGACATATTCCTTCTTCTCCTGCTTGAGGACCAGCCTCAAGTTCCTTGACCACGTCAGGAAGTTCGTTCCAGTCACCTTCTCCTTGTCGAGAACAGACCGGATTGAGAATGTGTTTTGTGTGCTTGTAGTAGTCATAGCTGAAATATAAGATAAAAGGATTTTAGTTAATATGTTCAATATGATTAATCTCGCATTATAGTTAATATGATTAATCTCTCATTATAGTTAATATGATTAATCTCTCATTATATTCAATAACATCAGTTACCCTCAATAGAATATAATGATTCCAAGATCCACATATAACTAAGATCAAAGTGGGCCACTGGCCGTCACCCAACCTTAGCTTATATCGGTAAGCCCTATCTCGGATAATTATATCCGTGATATAACTCTTGGTTGTGAATCTGGGCCCGAGGCCCAATCCACTCTGATGTCTCAAGTCCCGGGACTCCCGATGGCCTAGTCAAGAAAACCAGACTATACAGTCATGTAATCACTAATGTCTGGGACTCCCAATGACATCAATGAATCACAAACTGTCTTACCCACGCAAAAGATAAACACCCTCACACTGTAAGGCCGTGTGTACGATTGAATGGGCTTTAACAGCTGACATAATCTGGACAAGACATCCAACACTTGATATTATTTGTGGTTTGTAGGTTTTTCTTAAAATTTCATCCCAAAATAGAAGATTACTATTTAGGGAAACTTTCCATTTTGGGAAACCTACTGATTTTGGAAACTTTCTAAAATTGAAAACTTCCTAAAATGGAAACTTTCTAACTATAGAAATTTCCTATAATCCAAAACATGCAAATCTAGAAACTTCTATTCTAAAAAACTTTCTAATTTGAAATTTTGGAAACTGATTAATTTTAAAATCAAATTTTAATTATTAAATGAATTTTAAAATTCAATCTGAAGAAAAGACTCAAATAACTGGCCCAATTGTTTTAACTTCTTGGCCCATGGCCCAAGAATTGGTCTATGTCCAAGACATAACCCAATTGTCCAATTAAATGACATAACCAGTCTGGTTCATTAAAATTGGTCTAACCAAAATTAATTACTACGATGACCACAATTGTCAACCGGTTATTTACTAAACCGGATTTTCTCAATTTATTTGGTCCAACCAAATCAAATTAGAAAACCACTGGTTTAGGCACTAAATCCAGTTTTACGACTTTGGATTTCTTATCACGGTTTAACCAGATCTAATAAATTTTATTAAATCTGTAATTATTAAACTGTGACGAATAAGTTTTAATTATATTGAACCGAACCATCACTAGCCAAACCGAACCGACCATTAGGTCATGAACCGATCACGATCGGACGCAAGCTTCATGCGATCGAGCAACGATCGGGACAGCCGCAAGCCACGCGATCGGGACGGGACGGGACGCGGGACGGGACGCGGGACGGGATGGCTCGGGTCGAGACGCGAGACAGGCAGGACGCGATCGCCGTCGATCCATGCGATCGTCGATCGATCCATGCGATCCACTCGGGTGATCGGTCCACCGTGCGTCACACGATCCGGACATGGTGATCCTTTGGCGATCATCATTCCGACGCATACCGATTCATATAGATCGGATCATGCGATTTCTAGTTTAGGTTTTAATTCTTTTGTTTCTTAAGTGTTTTCTTATCATAGATTGATTCAAACACTTCTAAACAACCTAAACATGATTCTAAACAAGAAATCCTAATAGAACCAATGGCTCTGATACCACTGAAGGATTGTTTAGTTAATCCTGATTCAATTTCTCATTGATTGATTCCTACTAAACAGATTGGATCTAGGTTCTCTTGCTGAATCATAAAGGATCTCACCTAATACCTTGTTATGCAGCGGAATAGAGAGGTATTGTCTGAGATCAGCAGAACCGCCAAGGAACAGCTCCTCCAAAGGTTCACACACGCACACTTCAGGAAATTGGCTGCTAGACCAAGGAGGGAGGAGGCGCAGAAGAGAGAGAGAGAGGCGCAGAAGGCTTGGGAGAAAAAGTGGCTAGGTTAAGTTTTAATCATAAAACTTATGCCTAGTTCCTTTTGGGCTTTTGGGCCCAATTCCCAGTTTGATTAAATCCCCTGGATTTAATCAGGCCCTTTTATCTCTCTAAGTACAGTAAATGCCTTGCACTTTTACCGTACTTCTGCTAAACCGTTCCTTCATATTTTCCTGTTAGCTTAGGCGTGTGACCCATATGGGATCATATAATAAAGGCAATAAGTCCAAGACTTATAGATCATGAGCGGACTCTAGCAAGCCATCATGACCCCCAGTATTATATGACTTATGTCTGATCATTGACATACTCTTACTTTCTAGAGACAGTACAGAGATTACTGGACATAATTCCAACACTTACGATCTCGGTAACTTCCACAGAGATTACATACGTATATATGCACATACGGCCCTATCATGCCACGACTATATGCATGCAACAATCAACGTTACTACCAACCTAATGGCACACAACAGGTTTAATCCATTTAATTCTCACAATCCTAACATGCGTCTTAACCCTAACCGGTTTATTGTTAATCACCCAACTCAATTCTCATTCACAATCAAATCACATCCGGGTATGCAAACCCTAACTCTACGGTTTCTCATTTTCCGTTCTATATGCTCCATCTACGGTGTTTGAGCCGACTCACCGTGATTGGTCGGAATGAACGGCACAAATGCGGATACGACTTCCCGAGACCCCAAACTAAACCCGAACCTCGCGAACACCCGAATACAAACTCCGAAGCTTCCCGAACACCCGTACACAAACCGCAAATGCAAAACCGAGCGGAGTCAACGCATTGACCGACGTTGACTTTGACCTCTGGTTGACCGTTGACTTTGACCGTTGACTTTTACCGTTGACCGAGCTTGAACCGGTTGACCCAATCTGAACCAACTGAACCACTTCAATCGAACCAAACCAACTGAACCGGTCTAAATTGAACCGGTTAGGTTAAACCGGTTTAGAGTCAACCGTTGACCGGGTTGACCGGTTAACCTAAACCGACTCAAATTAAACCAAACCAACTTCAATTCAATCACAAACCAATGCTAAACCGACCATGGTGAACCGGCAGAGGAGAGAGACGGCGGAGGAAGGATTCCGGCGACTTCTCCGGCGTTGACCGGCGGTGGTCCGGCATTGACCGGCCGGTTCACCCCTTTTTCCGGCGACTCAAGTGATGATCTACATATCAAACTGATCGGAAAGAGCAGATCTATGCATCCATGGCTTCAAAACGTCCAAATCTGATGAAGGATGAGAGATATACACCAAAACTTCAACCGCATCAGCTTTCTGGCCACTTTCCGGAAATATCCGGCGACGGCGGTCCTGGTTGGCTGGACGGCGGTTGTAGAGGAGGGAGAGAGGAGTCCACTGGGCTTTGCAGAAGTGGATTAGGGTTTATATTGAGGGAGTTATGATGTTTTTGGTGATGGAAGGTTTTAAGAACATTTGAAGATGTTTTTGGTTCTCCTTTGAATCTTCAAAGGTTCATGGCTTTTTCTGGGTTTCTTGGAATGAATTTAGAGAGAAGGGAGAGCTCTGGTCGTGGGTGAGGCTAGAGAGAGATTAAGACACACAAAAAATGAGTTTTTGTGTAAGAGAAATAATCCTTTACACCAAAAATCTCATGTGATGACTCAACCAGGAGAGGTGGCGCCTTCAGGAGTGTCACACCTGCCTCTAGAGTTTCTTCTTATCCACAAGAATTAGCCCAAAACCGGCCCAATACCTTTCTAAACCCATCTTGCAATTCTTCTCGGTTTCCTCGGTTTCACGATCATTGTTTTAGAAAATATTGCACTATTCCCATAAATCCCAAAACTTCCAAAATCTGACTCTCCCTGATGTTAGATGAATTTAGCAACTTGAATCACTTCATTTGGAGTTTCCTAGCTCCGGTTATGATTTTCCGAAGTTTTCTCGGTTTTCACTCCGATAAGCCGAAAAACCTGTTTCTGCTCCGTTTCTTCCAATTCTAGTCTTGTAAATGTTCTTTATATTTTAAAATAAGAACATTTGGCCCGTCTCGGCTTCCGTCTCTAATTTTGGCAAAATTACGATTTTGCCCCTGGGTTTGGCAAAATTACAATTTTGCCCCTGTTAACTTTTCTTCTACCCGTTGACCATATTTTTGAATACAGGATATTACACTCTCTCTCTCTCTCTCTCTCTCTCTCTCTCTCTCTCTCTCTCTCTCTCTCTCTCTCTCTCTCTCTCTCTCTCTCTCTCTCTCTCTCTCTCTCTCTCTCTCTCTCTCTCTCTCTCTCTCTCTCTCTCTCTCTCTCTCTCTCTCTCTCTCAATAGCTAAAAGTATGAATGTGTAATCTAAATAAAACACCAAAAACCTAATTATAAAGATCTAATCATATCTTGGGCTCTTTTTGTAAATACTTGAACTTTCTGGGGCAAAACTATAAATCTCAAAAGTCTTCATTAATGTGCTGGCGCGAGTCTGTGTCGATCGATGCCAATGATTCATCGATCGTTGCAATGGTCGATCAGAGATAGTGAAATCAGCTCCTCACGGCTTTTTCTCCAAAACTTGTCCCATTAGCTCCAATATCTTCCAAAATCCTCCAAACGTGTATGTACATAATAAACACATGTAATGACTCGAAAGACACTGCAAAAGACTCTAAAACAGACTTATATCATGACTTAAAACAGGTAAAAACCATGATATATCAAGTAGCATAGAGTACTCTAATTCATCCAAAATACAATCGTGGCCTGGGCATGAGAGAAATACAAAGCTTCAATGAAGCATTACTAGCAAAACAAAGCTGGAGAATTCTCACACGACCAACAAGCATGATCCCTAGGATGCTCACGGCCAAATACTGCCGGAACAGAGGTTTCATGGACATCTCTCCCTGAACTCCAGTTCACATGGCTTAAGGAGCCTCTTAGTAGGATGTGATTGTGATACCCCGTATCTAAAAATATGGTCAACGGGCAGAAGAAAAGTCAACATGGGCAAAATCGTAATTTTGCCAAACCCAGGGGCAAAATGGTAATTTTGCCAAAGTTCGAGATGGAAGACGTGATGGGCCAAATGTTCTCTTTTTAAAGCATAAAGAACATTTACAAGACCAGAGTTGGAAGGAACAGAGCAGAAACGGGTGTTTTGGCTTGTCGGGTGGAAAACCGAGAAAACCGAGGAAACTTCGGAAAATCATAACGGGAGCTAGGAAACTCCAAATGGGATGATTCAAATTGCTAAATTCATCTAAAGGCGAGGAGAATCAGTTTATGGAAGTTTGGAGATTTATAGGAATCGTTTGGTATTTACTAAAACAATTATCGGAAAAATGAGCAAACAGAGCAAAAGTGATTAAGGGGATTAAGGGGAAGATTAGGGATTAAGAAGTGGATTACCTGGCTCAGATGCACACCAGAATAACAAGTGTTTGCTACCTGGAGTCGCCACCTACCCCTTGTGCATGCTTTGCATGAAAAGGGATTCATGCACCAAAAGAGTACAATGCATCAAATCAAACTTTTGGGTGCAAGAATATCTCTCTCTCTACACTCTCGAGCTCTCTACTCTCTCTTACAGAATCACCAAGTTCATCTTCTATTTCCAGAAACTCACCAAAGTTCTTGAATCTTCAAGGTGTTCTTCAAAGGATTCAAGATGTTCATCTTTACTTGGTGCACAAGCAAAGCCATAACTCTCTCATTCTAGACCCAAATCCTCTGATTCAAAGTCGAGAAGCTTCATCTCATCCTCCACTTTATTTTCCAGCCAACCACCGTCGCCACCGTCGCCGGAGCACGCCGGAATCCGGCCAAGAAGCAGCCGCGGTTAGGGTTGGTGAGGATACCTCTCTCTCTTCATTATATTTATGTGATTCAAGGCTATGGGTGGTTAGATCTTGTCAAGAGGAGCAGTTTGGTGGGTGGTTTGCCGTCAGAAGTCGCCGAAAAAGTCGCCTCCGCCATGGTCAACGCCGGAGCTCCGCCGCCGGTGAGCTCCTCCGCCTTCAAATCTTCAGCCGGTTCATCCAAGGGTTGGTTCAGATGTGTTGGTTCGAGATTGGAGCTGAATTGGGTGGTTTTAGATCGGTTTAGGTAACCGGTCAACTCTCGGTCAATATTTTGACTTTGACCCGATTTACCTAAACCGGTCAATTGGATTCTTGGTTCGTGGTCAACCGGTTCAGAGGAGTGGTCAACCGGTTTAGCTTGGTCAATGGTCAGCGGTAAACGGTCAATGGTCAGCCTCGGTCAACGCCGGTCAACGCGTTGACTCCGGCCGGTTCTTGGGTTGCGGTTGGTGTACGGGTGTTCGGGAAGCTTCAGGAGTTCGTGTTCGTGTGTTCGGGAGGTTCGGGTTTAGTTCGGGGTCTCGAGAATATGTATCCGCATACGTGACGTTCGTTCCGTCATATCACTGTGAGTCGGCTCAAACACCGTAGTTTCATATAGACGATAAATGGGAAACCGTAGAGATAGGATTGCATACCCGTTTGAACTAATTGAATTGAGAAGTGATTGATTGATTGAATTAACGTTAAACCGGCTAGGGTTAAAGAAGCATGTTAGACTTAAACGGATTAAACCTGATTGTGTGCCGCTAGGTTGGTAGTATCGTTGCGTGATGCATTCATATAGTCGTTCCATGATTAGGGCCGTATATGCATATATAGGTAAGTAAAGAACGGTATGAAATGAATCTATATACGGGAATTAAGACGAGTTAAAATACGGAAGTTAAACCTGAACGAACGTATAGAATATGAATGGTATCGGGGTTTCCCGAGAATAAATGAATTAAGTAATGAAAAATGAGACGTCGGAGAGTTTAGTAAGCAACTAGCTCTAAACCGACGGATCGGGGAGTTGATAAAAGATGATTAGGAATGGTTAAGAAAAGAGAAGTGTTGTGACTGGTGAACCGTCTACGGGTTAGATAGCTGCTAATCCAAGGTAGCGGGCGTAAATTGGTTAAAAGACGTTAGCAACCCTAATAGGCCGGTTGTGTGTTGTTTGTGTGTTGATTGCGTGGTTGTATTTGTTGTGTGGTTGTGGTTGACCTTTTGTGCAGGCCTTTAGATTGTCTCGGTGTTGGGCCGAGCAATCCGTGTAGATACTTAATCTGGTCATGGGACCGGTTAAGTCGTAACCGCTGACTCGGTACGGTGCTGAGTCAGGGGGCGGTGTGGTGTGTGTGTGTGTAGACTTGCGGGAAGCGGTGTTGATCTGATAGTTGTTGTGATTGAGATTGATTGTTAGAGTCCAAGCGAGTCTGCGTGTTTACATTTCTGCACTAGGACTCTAGGGTGCGTTAGATCCCGCAAGTCTAGGTGTTTGATTACGTTCTGGTACTTCCAACCCGATTGGATCCTCGGGTAGTTACCTAACCGGGTCCTGGTGATTCTTGTTATGGTGTTAACCTACTGGGTGACGCGGGTAGGTGTGTAGTCTGGAGAATACGGGGTCATGTCCTAGGGCCGGACTGCATGGAAACTTGGGTTATCTAGGGGTAGCCCGAGTCACCGCGTATCGATGGACAGAGAACGGTGTCCTAGTTGTTGGATTTGTGTGGACGGCTAGGAGTCGTGGGTTAGTTGCCATATCGGCAATGGTGGAAACCCGTGGAAGTTACCAAGATCGTAGGGGCCCAGCGTGTGTTTTTGGTGTAGTTGGTAGTGCGCGGTAGATAGATCGAG
Organism: Orychophragmus violaceus; assembly: GCA_030180135.1. NCBI lineage: Eukaryota > Viridiplantae > Streptophyta > Magnoliopsida > Brassicales > Brassicaceae > Orychophragmus > Orychophragmus violaceus. The sequence goes on from CM058230.1 coordinate 75,622,322, forward strand.
TCTCAATCGGGAACATGTGCCGCAGTGCTCCCTATTTTCTCTAATCGCATTCTCTTCTTTTTGGCATTTGATTGTGTGTGGGCTCGACACGACGTGGTAGTGCGTGATCAGCTATTTTGTTATGATTGATTGTTATTTTGGGGTTTCGGGCGGGAATCTATAGATGATAGATAGATTAGAAGCCTTAGTGGGGAGCCGATTCACTGGGTGATCCTAGATCGCTCATTAGACTCTTTTGTGTTTTTCAGGTTAAGCAGCGACGGACGCGGGAAGTCCTCGGTGTAGCTTCGGGATGGCTTGGGACGGGGTTTTTGATTCGATGGTTTTGGGTTTTTCTCTCGGTTCGGCTTGGCGCCACTCTTGTATTGATTTACGTGTTGATTGTTT